>JACXGM010029839.1:0-13528 GCA_016801145.1 Umbra pygmaea
TCCTTCCCTGTTGATGCTCTGCCCTGTCTTTACTGCAGCTGTTTTCAATTCCTGCTTGTTCTTGAGGCATTTTGCCTTCAGTTAGTGAAATGCAGGGTCACTTGCATTCAGGTCAGGGGATTGACTTGGCCATTGCAAAGAATTCTATGGGTGGTTTCGCCGTATGCTTCGAGTCATTGTCAATCTGCACTGTGAAGAGCCATTCAATGAGTTTTGCAGCATTTGGCTGCAACTAAGCAGATAATATAGCCTGAACACTTCAGAGTTCATCCTGCCGCTATAGTCAGCAGCCACATCATCAATAAACACAAGAAAAGCAGTTTCAACGGCAGCCATACTGAATATGCTCATGCCCTAACACTACCTTCGCCATGCTTCACAGACCAGGTGGTATGCTTCAGAACAGGAGCTGTTTCTTTGCTTTTCCATACTCTTCTCTTCCCATAACTCTGGTACAAGTTGATCTTTGTCTCATCTGTCAATTGATTGTTGTCTTTGATACAGATTTTTTGATCTGGCTAACTGCTGTAAAGGGGGTTTTACTTAACCAGGGAAAGAATTCTTTTTTCATCCACCACAGTTGTTTTCTTTCAGGCCTCTTGTTGTTCCTGAGCTCACCAGTGCATTTTCTATTTTTACAAATGTGCAAAATAGTAAATTTGGCCACATAAAATGTTTTAGCTATCTCTTTAATGGGTTTGTTTTTATTTTTCAGCCTACTGATGGCTTGATTAATTAACAGTGACTGCTCTTTGGAATTTGGACAGTTCACAGTAAAAGATTCAGAAAGCACATGCCACACTTATAAATCAAATCCAGCAGCCAATTGTCTAAATACTTTTGAACCCTTAAAAAAACGGGGGGACATATCAATATGTTGTAAAAGTGCTTTAATTCCTACACTCTTCACCCATTTTGGATATATATTGTATACCACTGAAATTACAGCAGAAAATCTGCACCTTTAGCTCATATTAAGTATTTAATTTAGCAGAAGCTCTTATCCAGAGCGTCAAATAGAAGCACAGATGGCTCAGTAGTTAGGGAGTCAGACTTGTAGTCAGAAGGTTGCGAGTTGCGAGCCAAATGGCACCAAGTATGATTTATTTTATGGTCAAGTTTGTTTGTTTTTTACTCACAGAACTCTAAAACAATAGCCATTTTTAAAATGGGCTCTCCTTTCCATTAATAAATCAATGTGTGTTGGTCTCTCCAGAAGTTAGCGGCGGTCACGCAGACGTTGTGAAAGGCAGAGCAGGAGCAGAGGACACAGAAACTAAAAGTGACATTGTGGCTCTGGGCTGTCTCAAAGGATTAGGCATTACAGCATTCACTGGCATGTGCTTTAGCTCGCTCCCATTATATCTGCTTGTGCCTCTTTCCAGATGACTTCTTCCCCAAACTGATCCGGCGGGCTAGATAATTGATTAATATTACTGGAGGGAATGATGACTAACTGTTGCTGTGGTTGAGCCCAAACACTTGGATGTCTCAGGTTAAACACGGTCAAAGATATAAATACTAATTCTTTTTTCCCCTTGATAATGCCTCAGGAACAGATAACGGTGTATTCAAAGTGTACTGGTATTCAATTGTAACTGATCAGGAGTTGACTTTTTTCATAAATCCATTTTCAGTCAGTCTGAAATAGTTAGGTTCATATTTATCGGCACACTAAAGATGACCGTTCATTTTAACAAGGGGCACAGGACCACAAAATACCCCCGGAATAGATCCACCGCTATATTTTACCATGTACCTAAGTGTTTCTGCATTTGCTTGTCTTTTGACAAACAACCACTGGTGTGCATGAACAAATAGCTGTATTTTAATGTCAGTTTTCCAAAGCACTGCAAAACACAAATGGTTAATTGACCAGAAAATCTAAATGTTGCAATAGCCATCAAAGTCTCCAGACCGCATTGAAAACCTGTGGTTAAATTGAAGAGGGCAGTGCATATCAGCGTACGAAGGATAACATGGAATATTTTGGATAGAATGATTCTGAATGGAGGAATCGTAGAAAAAGAATGGATAGAAAGGCCATTGAACTGCTTGGCGTGGTCATTTAATTAGTACACAACAAAATGGCGATTGTTGTTTGTTGTCACGGTCACAAAACGCGAATCGGTTTAATGTGGAAGTATGCAGCTAGATCTTTGCAATGGCATGGTGCACATAAAAAATGTCTGCCGCTCTGACCATTCTGCTACATTGATTTGAATTGGAATGGCCATTCTATCCATTTCATTTCTATGGGAGGAACGGTCTAAGATCCCCCCAGAATGTAATCTTGTCCCCAGGCTATATTCACAACAAGCATAATATAAACCTGGAAAACCAACCATTCCACATTCATACTGTAAACCAGGAACAATAACCATTCCACGTCCATACTGTAAACCTGTTCCCAAATTTTCTCCCCTCCCAATTCCCACTGACCCTGCTCTGCAACTCCTTGGGCAGATGTGGGATGGTGAGGGGCATGCACATGGTTCATCCAACCACATGTCGCCAAGCCTTCAATGTTTTTCGCACTGCTTATTCAACATGGAAACCTTTAGTCAGGTTATGTACGGAATGATTACGCTCACAAACTATACTTGCGCGATTGAATTTACAGGAGACCGATCTGCACACAATGAGTAGCTTAAATTGTTCAATATTTGTTCTTAAATATTCATTTAAAACATAGAGGATTTTTTACTTTTTTCAAGGCTTACATCTATGATGCATTTCCACAAAGCATGTGATTGACATCCACAAAGCATGTGATTGACATCCACAAAGTATGTGATGACCTGACCGATTGATATCCCCTGGAAGCACACTACACCACAACGCTTTTTTTTCGTACACCTCATCGACAACATAAGCCTTTTTACGCCTCATCCACAATAAAAACTCCTGAGACATTAGAGTAGACAGCGCTCATGGAGTTGGACTATAGCTGCACGTCTGATCTTGATAGAAGTTATCTCTGATAGAACTGAAGCCTTTGCCCAAATCCGCCATCATCCTCCAGTCTTGAATGGCATCCAGTTGTCCAGCCTCTGTCGCTGCCTTGTTTTACACCATGTACACAATTTTATTACAGTGTGTCAGTTTGGGGAGGCGAGGCAATGATGGGTGTTCACTTGGTTTCAGAGGGTGCTACATGGCAGTTTGTTGTCAAAATCCGTCAAATTGGCAAGATAACAATTTGATGTTTAGTCCCAATAAGGCTCCCATGTCACTGCTGTTAATGAGGTTTGTCTTAGTGAATTCCTCTTAGAATAAGGCTGAAGAACTGCACGGCTCTTGGAAGAGGCTTACTTTGTCTGGATGTGTCTGGGGTTTGTTGTTGTTCCACGTGCCTGGCATGATCCTTATTAGAGTTTTGGGGTACAAGAGCCACAACATACTGTAACTACATTCTGCTTGCCTTCATTTTTCACAAAAAAAAGGGTATGTCTTAGCCGACCTTTCTCCATCTCCACACTTCTACTTGTGAAATGCTTTTTTCTGTGTTTTATTTCCTGCACAACTTTCACACCTAACGTCCACCAAACTAAAGCTAGCACCTAGTGGCAGGAGGGCAGAATCTCTCAGGGACCAAAGCCACGTCTCTAGTGTTATCTTCTTTAGTTTTACTATTCTGCACTCTAATTCCTCTACCCTTTAAGATATAGGCGGCTTAATTACTTTTTTCAGCAGAGGCCCGTGTTGCTTTGTACATTTGGATAAGTTCACACACACTATTGCTGCCACTGACTGCACAGTTCTATTTCTTTTACAGGTACATCCATTTGCTCATGTACAGTATAAGCTTCTCTTCCTTTGCAAAATGTTTTTGGTTCTCTAATGGTATATGTTATATTATGTAGACACAGCCCAACCCTAATATTTTATTATAATTTAAGTCCATGCAGCAACAGACTAAAGAGGTTGAATTCATATTGAAAGAGCTGTAAGCAGACCCAAAAAAATTTGTTAAGCTTGGTCCCTTTTACCCATACGTTCAAGATTCCCTGGGCTACAAGCAGCTTATTTTGTCGGTTAACTTGGCCGAAGGCTCTGCAACAAGGTACTAGCTCCAGGTACTAGCTCCAGGGTATCTAAACTTTTTGTGTAATTTGTATGAACTATATTATGTAAATTAAAAATAAAAAGAAATTGAGAACAATTTTTTTTGTCAGTTGAAAGTACCGGTATTGAGAATGATTTATCAAGGGTGCCAATACATATTAATCTTACTGTGAAATATCATATCAGTACAAAACCTGGAATATTACAAACATCGATAATGATACTATGTAGCAAAGCTTTGTGCCGGCAGATGAAATACATGCATTTGTTTTGTGCAATAATGGGTTGAGTGAATGGGACCATCTTAGCATCTTAATAACTCTCATGTGAGGCTGTTTAAAAACAATCATTACAACACTTCCTGGAACCATCCACTCCCTCCCATCCCCCTGTTTATTAATCAGCTAATTACACATTGACAGTAATGGGCCTGCTGATTCCCACAGTTAAATTAATAGCACTGAATGGGCCTTTAATCATTAGCCTTTGTGTTTCTCCCATACACTCAACATTCAATCCATTTCACTGGACCATAGAAGGGCATTTACAGTAAATCAAATTATTCCAAAAGGCCGTGGACGCAGATCTCTCTGGAGTCTTACCTTTAGAAAGTATATTTTTCTCTAAAGATCCAGACTTTTTTTGCCGACCACATGCTGCATTGATTGCCTGTAGACTTTTTACCTACAGTAGCCGGGTGAAGTTTGTTCCCCTAATCATTTCTCACTTTTTTACTGCTGAACCCCTTCTCCTTTATGGAACTGTGCTCTTCATCATCTAATAATGTGGTCCACATTTCTAACTCACATATCTGCCTCATGTTTCTAATCAAATGAGCTGAACATACAAATTAAAAACCCAGTGGTAATGATGAAACGTAAAAAAAACAATATAGCCAATATTCGGTCTACAGTATTTACACTACGATATATTTTCACAAAAGTATAAATGGCTTGAGCCGCTGGAATATTTTGTAGTGTAAACTTGCTTAAGTCACTCGTGGCTAACTTCCGAAGTCCAGTAGTGTGACCGTACTGCATCAAATCATCCCCCGGGCATTTTCCCTTCCAAGAAGAAGTCTGTCAAAGTTAGCACGTGTGCAGCACTGCACCTCTTCCAGAACATTCTAATTCGAAATTCTAACCTGCAGACACACAACTTTCAAATTCACTAAATATTTTCTATACTGGGCAGCGTATACAATAGATAAGCATATTTCTGTAATATCAACCCACTTTCAGATCAACAAAGAAAATTAGAATGACAGCCCACTCACAGTATTCCCTATTTAGATCAGAGAGTAGAACTAGGTGTCCAGCAAATTTGTTGATATTCTTCGTTAGTTATTGATTTATTAGCGCACTGTTGTGTTAAATATTGTTCACCAATAGAGTAGTTACTGCTTACTACAACAACAGCAAAAATGACTACAGTATATATAGGCTTTCGTTAACCCTATGCAGGTAAAATGCCAATTTAAAATTCAAGACACACACTAGGGTGCAGATAACTCAGTGGTTAGGGAGTCAGACTTGTCGTTGTGTCCTTGGGCAAGGCACTTTACTCTGAGTTTCTCCGGGGGAATGTCCCTGTATTTACTGTAAGTCGCTCTGGATAAGAGCGTTAGCTAAATGACTAAAATGTAAATGTATGTATTCAGACAGGCTTAAAAGTGCTAATAATAGCATGCAGGGGTAAAATTCTCTGTAGGTCCTATGATGATAAGGATAATATTTTATTTACTTTATTATTATGTTAAAAATCTCAGGAAATCTAGGTTGGCATCAGACATTACATAACATCTGATCAGAGCAGTTTGATATAAAACGTGAAGACGATGAGAAATTAAGCAGCACATAGGGGAGTTCAGGATGATGCGCTGCTACTGGACTAGTGTAACGCGAAGAAGAGGAGGGTCAGAACACACAGAAGAACATAGTGCACATTCTAGAAACAAACATGATTCATGTGAAGAACAAGAAACCTTATAAAACAAATAAAAAACACACTTTGTCCCCCGAAAACACTTCGGTCCAAATAGTGTGGATGTGTGCCTGTTTAGTTGCTCCAAACGGTGACTCCACCCTGAAACTTTGGTGGAGCATTGGTGGCAGCAGGGCAGGTGGGTGGAGGTGGGGGTTCTGAAGGACGCTAGAGGGGAGCTGAGTGGAGCGGGAGAGGGCTGAATTGTGCGGTGGGCTGCATTTCTGTCAGCAGAAGTGATGGCTGAGTGGTGGCGTTATTCGTCTTGTGCTGCCATACGGCTCTCGCACCAGCCTGGGCATTAATGAGAGTAGGCCGGACCGGCGGGCAGGAACACGCAGGGCCTCGGACGCCGGTGATCAGTCACACAACAACCCTGCCCTGGCTCCACCAAGGAGACACCAGGAGACGGAGAGACTGGGGGGTTGGTGGCTGGACCCACCGTGGACATCCACTTGAGTCCCGTGATAGAACGGATGGCTGCTACGGTACATACGAAGCAGCTGCAGAAGTTCAAGGGTGAGATATCCACAAATGTTGGGTGTTACGCAATAAACGGTTTGAGAATACAAATTCTATACTCAGCAGTCAAAGTGGATAGACAACAACGAGTTCTGCACATGCAATTGTTGAAATTATTTGTTTATGACGTGAAGGGAATGGTGACATACAGTACACAGGATATGCTGAGGAGCTTCTTGACGAGGTGCGGTGTGTGTTTGAGTTGGGCTTAGTGTCGTTCCTCCTCCCTGATTCCCAATAAAGATGAAGGGCATTGTGCACGACAGTGGGGGAGGGGCACGTTGAATAATTAATTAGTCTGTGAAAGAAGACAAGGGTATTTAAATCCATCAGGATCTTTACACTTACTGATTTATCCCTGCCAATGCCAAACAATTAATTTTCTTTAATGTTAAATGTAGATTAACGAAATGCAGGTCTCTTTTTATAGACATCCATGTACACATATATACATGTATACAGTATATATATATACATATATACATGTATACAGTATATATATATATATATATATATATATATATATATATATATATATATATATATATATAATTTTGACATGACTTTTTTTTCATGATTTTTTAACTTTTATTTTGTAAATCTTAAATACATCTCCACTCAGTTATCCAGACTTTATTGAGATGGATGTTTTTATTTTTATATACGCTAAATGTTACATCTAGATCGGAACTCAGTGTTTACAAATGTTCTCAAAACATAAAGAAAGTATACAAATTAAATCACATCTGCTGATTTAGTGCGTCACACAGGAAATCCCAAGTACTAAAATTTTCTTTTTAGATGGTGGAAGGATGTTGTTGACTTCTGTATTGTCAGATTGATGGTAGTGAGACGTGTACAGAATGGACAATTTGAGCCTGAGAAGTGGAGTGGTCATCCAATACAAACAGATACCCGGGCTGATGAGCTCTTTCACAGCTATCTTCAACACTGAAGACGGTAAGTGTTAAAAGTGAAATGATGGAGGACACAGCAACAGCTGGGTACTGCCTCTACAAGTCTCTTGGAAACCAGGGACACGTCCCACTGCAAACCATTCTCACTCCTTATTACAGAGTTTAAACATGACCGCAGCACAATAATCACAATTCCCAAAGTCACACATTTCTACACTCAGGGAGACAGACAAACTACACATGTATGTCTACAGAAAGAAAAAATGACAACTACACTTGCCAATAAATACAAAGCTTTGCATTGAAAACACTTAGCGGTAATTGAAATAATAACGTTTAATCAAAAGAAACGTGGATGAAGAATAGATAAATTCAACTATGAGAATGGCTTCTGTTATTCATAGTTGGTGACAAATAAACAACAAGGAACTCATGTGCATCTCCTGCTTTCTGTAATATTGCCAAGTAGAGGCACGGATGACTATAGTGGGGTTGCCAAAGTAAAGATTTATACAGAGCAGTAGCAGCCACAGAAAAAGACATTGAATGTCATTCCCTCCATGATAGATCACTCTGGATGGAAGGTACCAGAATCTGGAATCAGGGAAACATGAAGAGGACAAAAAGTATGGTGCCTACTAAACAATTTAACTTAAAAAAACATTGGATGTATAAAATATATATTCTCAACAAATTTGTCTGTGAACCTATACTATTTTAATGTCTTAGTTTCTTGGCTCAAAAGTTTGCATACCCCTGTAGACTTGGTAATAGATTAACCATTTTTAAAGAAAACATGAGTGAGCAGGCAAAACAATATTTCTTTATTTGACATGGGAGTCATAATCCACTGTAGGTTATAACAGAATGGGCACGATCATAAAACAAAACATGGCAACAAAGAAAATAATTAAATATCTGCATACCCTCAGTTCTCAATACGGTGCATTGCCCCCTTTAGCATCAATGACAACGTGCAGTCGTTTGTGATAGTTGTCTGAGGCCCCGAATTCTTGCAGTTGGTATAGGTGCCCATTCGTCTTGGCAAAATGCCTCCAGGTCATGCAAAGTCTTTGGTCGTCTTGCATGAACTGCACATTTGAGATCCCCCCAAGAGTGGCTCGATGATATTAAGTTCAGGAGACTGTGATGGCCACTCCAGAACCTTCACCTTTTTCTGCTGTAACCACTGGAGGGTCAACTTGGCCCTGTGCTTAGGGTCACTGTTGTGTTGGAAAGTCCAAAAGCATCCCATGCGCAGCTTTCGTGCAGAAGAATGCACATTTTCTACCAGTTTTGTCTGATAACTGCATTCATCTTGCCTTCAATGTTCACATGGTTCCTTGTGTCTTTACAGATCACACAAAAAACATAAGTGAGCCACCACCATGCTTCACAGTACGGATGGTATTCTTTTCACTATAGGCCTTGTTGACCCTCTCCAAACATAGCGCTTATGGTTGTGACCATAAAGCTTGATTTTGGTCTCGTCACTGCAAAATAGTGTGCCAGAAGCTGTAAGGCATGTCAAGGTGTTGTGTTGCATATTGTAACCAGGCTTTTTTTTGGCACAATCACCACACCATCTTTTTCCAGAGCAGCCGGTATGTTTCCCGAGGTTACCTGTGGGTTTTTCTTTTTATCCCGAACAATTCTTCTGGCAGTTTTGGCTGAAGTCTTTCTAGGTCTACCTGAACTTGGCTTGGTATTAAGAGACCTCTGAAACTTCCACTTCTTAATAGATGATTGAACAGTACCGACTGGCCTTTGTATGGCTTTGGATATCTTTTAACCTGTGTGTGTCACCTTGTGTGTCTGTAACAAGACCAAACATTCTAGGGCATGTCAATATATTTATTATATTATTTTTAGGATTTTATTTCAAAAAAATAAAAACAACCCAAATATATTGTTTAGGTCAATATATTCTTCAGTTCAACATAAAACCTATGTGTCCGTTTCGGCAGGTTGAGGGATTCCCGATCCTAACTCTGCTGAATATCAGGGGTCTTAAAGGGCCAGGGGTGAATCTTTTTTTAGTTTTATGGGAAGTAGCTGAGAGCCGAGGAGGTGAAGGACAGAGTCGCTGGCCGGTCCATCACTCAGTGCAATAAATGGATGCAATCTGTATCCCAGTAAAGCATTGGCTGTTTTTAAATTCCACCTCTTTTATCCAAATGAATGATGGACCTCGGTACAGTGCACTGTGCGGCAATATTAATATACATCAGAGGCCAGTGCCCCTTACTAGATCAGGGAGCCACCAGCATTTGTTATTTAAATGACAAACAGCAGCTCCAGGAACCGAGCAGTGAGAGGGAACTTCGGAGAAGAGGTGGACAAACCAATTCAGATTTCAATCTGGCAAAGACGCCAGGCCTGGAGCCATCAGTCTAATGAAAAAAGGCAGCAGTACAAGTCCAAATGGACCAAGAGGCTGCTACTGCAAGGTGCCACCTCCAATACGGCCTCCCATCACACTTCCCCCAGACTGAGACCCCTTCCACATAGGATGACAGAGAGACAGGCAGCTGGCTCACACATAATAACACAACTCACACGTCAAGGCTGAACCTTCCCTCAGCTAATACCAAGTACTGTAAATGCCTTCTATTGGAGACAATATTTGAAATGAAACTCCAGCATTCACATGTATACAACTGTCATTGATTTGACGTGTGTCCTTTAGAGTTAGGATAATCTAAAAAGATGTTGTTGTTTTTCTATCAATAATTAGAAAATGTGACAAGCATTGTAAATGCTGGTTAGTTAGCATTTATGTTTTGGTTTGTCTGTTTTTTTATTCTGTTGGTAGGCCTACTATGTTTAACCTGTTGTTCTATATTAAACCTGTACTGGCAGCAAGATGTGTAATAAAATAATGAGAGGTTAAGTGAGTATTGAGCAGTTCAAAAGTGCAGTAGTTGTGGCGAATATATACCTGATGTTGCGGTGGGCGTGGCGACGCAGACAGCAGTGGTCTTCTTGCGCCTCTTGATGTCACCTGTACACAGCAGTCCCAGGTGGACGTTAGTCTGCCTGGGTCAAACACACAGACACAGAGATGTGACACCACATCTCCAATGACACAATAAAACACACCCTATCCCACTTTCTCAAAGTCTTGTCTGGAAATGTGTAAGCAAAATGTGCGAAAATAATAAAGTGTTTAATCTCTATTCCTTTTTAATTTATGTTTGACCAGTCTAAGAGAAATAGGTGACGCAATGTCTTTGTCTGTGCCAAAGCCATGAGTAGCAGTTTCTCAAAAATGCTATGGTATATAATAAAAATATTTTTTGTTTATTTGAGGGAACATCTATAATGTTGTTCCATTTTGTTCTGAGTTTAGTAGAAATCCTAACAGAAACATCAGCAAAGAAGGAGGTGAGCAGGTTGTGCATCTCTCTGTCACTGCCTGGCCCAGATAAATGGTTCCTGCTGTGGCCCTCGTGTGTGTCAGGAGCCCCTACACATTGAACCCACCCAGCCCCTCCTAGTGTTGATTACTGGGATGTAAAGTTAAGGTCAAGGTCCTCCTCGTCACCAAGAGAGATGTGATGAAATGGGTTGGTGTGTATGTGTGAATGTGTGTATGTGAGTGTGTGGGTATGACAAAGAGCGCGAGAGAAGGAGTGTGTGTGTGTGTGTGTGTGTGTGTACGGGTGTGTGTATTTGTGCACCATTATTTATTTCCATAATACCATCGTATCCACTTTGAGAACAGTGTTCTTCGGTTGAAAGCCATTTTAGAAATACATCCGTACAAAAGAGCAACAAAACAAGCATAGTAAAGGCCCTAGTAACTGTTGTCTCTCCAGCGTCTGGCTATCCAAACCTCCCTGGCCAAACGTCTGCTGAGACAGGACAGGCCCCTGTCAAGGCAGCCTTTTAACAGCCTGCGTGCTCAACGACCTCCACACCTATAAATCACATGACGGCACTGCAGGACGGACGAGCAGAACGCTGTGCGGGAACGCTTTGAGCCACGTCTCTATGGTGTATAATCAATAAGTATAAAAAGAAATGGCTTGACCGTTATTCTCTCCCTGTTACCCTTCTCTAATAAAATCCCAGTAATGCATATTTCATTTACTTTTATACTTATTGATTATCTGTACACCAGTTAGTAAATCACGCGTCTATCGATCCCTCAATCGTACCTCTGTCGGACAGCACATAACCAGCCATTTGCACCCCTGATAAAGAGCTCAGACGCTGAACTCCCCACAGTAAATCTTCGCAAACTAACTTTTTAATTCCAAAATCGATCCACGTTTAAACGTTGCATTATTTCACAAGGCATGCCAGCAGTCTTAAAAGAAATACCCCTGTGTGTGTTAATGCATGTAAGTCCATCTTTCCCCTCATTACATGGAACCCTGATCGGGTAGGCACTTTAGGGCCATGGATGCAGCCTGGGGGAACAGATCCTGTGGAGTGAGGCCTGGCCACTCCTCCTGCTCCGGGCTGCAGAGCAGGACACCAGTCTGGGCCCAAGCTAGCCCAAAGACCCCCTGACACACGCTAGTCAAACATTACACCACCATCGGCTGGCCCATTAACACAGGATAAGAAGGACAGCTTGTTTAAAAATGGAACCGACTGGCCCCTGATAGACTTGTTATCCATCATTTGTAGCGTAGATGTTGGAATAGGTTACTACTGGATAACACATGTAGCCTACATTTGCAATGAAAAAATACATGGAAATTGATTTGCAACAGCTGGCCCTGATGTGAGCAAATGAGGCAGTTTGAAGAAAATAAAAAATAATCTACAAAATGAGCATCTGAAAAATCAGTTCCCTCACAAGGGACCAATGAACAATGAAATGTAGGAACAAGAAGAGTTCTACAGAAAGAAAGTCTTTTTTTTCCGTTTTTTCGGGACTGAATGTGTCTCCAGCAAAACGGTGGCGCTGTGCTGAGCAAAGCAATAATACACAAATACCAAATAAGCTAAAGAACAACAACCAAAGACAGAGAGGACATCCAAGACAATGTTTTAGAGCTATATTGTACAGGTCACACAAGTCATTCAAAAACACTCCTAAATGCAGCAGTGTCTCTATAGGGACCAAAACAACACTGACACAGGGTCATTGCAATTCTGGTACCCACAACCAAGAGCAGATATATCAATTAAAAAGAATAAATCAAAAGGAGGCAGAGGAGCAGCAGTAACAAAATGGCCATCTATTTTCATTAGGGTACATGGGGTTTCAGGTAGAACCAGGATCCCAAGATAAATAGAGGTATTCAAATGAATCAGAAAGGATTATAGTCTCCTGGGAAGCCGATCAATATCTCCAAATCAATAATCAATAGGCCACTCACACCAATATACTAACTGCTGACACCAAGATCTCACAATTAAAATGAAAACTGGTAGAGGAGTGGCGTAAGACTATGATTTATCTTTCAGCGCAAATGCCATTTAGAAAAAAAATAAGTCAATAGATAAAACCCTAGGTGTGGTGTGAGGCAGTGATGCATTTCAACATGGCCGCCATCCTGGAGTCTTCGTGTCTGGTCACATAGCCACACAACAACCAATAACAGACATCAGTGAATAACATAGACATCAGTGAATAACATAGACATCAGTGAATAACAGACATCAGTGAATAACAGACATCAGTGAATAACATAGACATCAGTGAATAACATAGACATCAGTGAATAACAGACATCAGTGAATAACAGACATCAGTGAATAACATAGACATCAGTGAATAACAGACATCAGTGAATAACATAGACATCAGTGAATAACATAGACATCAGTGAATAACATAGACATCAGTGAATAACATAGACATCAGTGAACAACATAGACATCAGTGAATAACATACATCAGTGAATAACATAGACATCAGTGAATAACAGACATCAGTGAATAACATAAACATCAGTGAATAACATAGACATCAGTGAATAACATAGACATCAGTGAATAACATAGACATCAGTGAATAACATAGACATCAGTGAATAACATAGACATCAGTGAATAACATAGACATCAGTGAATA
>JACXGM010029840.1:0-13522 GCA_016801145.1 Umbra pygmaea
GAACCAACATGACCAAACACAGAACCCAGACCGAACCAACACGACCAAACACAGAACCCAGACAGAACCAACAGGTGGAAGCAGGGGAGGGCGGGAGGCTGCTCTGCAGCAGAAGTGAACCTACGCATGGTGAGCGAAATTACACTTAAACACTCTGTGTATTTACCATGTGACTAGTGTATTATTAAAATCAATCATCTGATAGATGATGGCCAATCTCTACTCGGGTTTACATTCTGAACCACGCAATCCTATTTGTCAATGTCTACAATGAGAATGCAGTCTCTGTCTCAACTTACTGTACCTGGTAAACAAAAAACCTGGCGTAGTAGGCATTCTTTTAATCGGGTTAGTCAACCTGGGAAGACATGACAATCCTGCCTAAGATGGATGATAACCCTGCATAAGATGGATGAAAGCCCTGTCAAAGATGGATGACAGCCCTGCCTAAGACGGATGACAGCTCTGCATAAGATGGATGATAGTTGTGGGATGGATGACAGACCTGTCTAAGAGGAATAACAGCCCTGTCTAAAACAGACATCAGCCCTGCCTGATACGGATGACAGCACTGCCTACGACGTATGGAAGTCCTGTATAAGATGGATGACAGCACTGGCTGAGACAGATGACAGCCCTGTTTAAGATGGCCATATACATGATGGAGTATTCCTTAGGCTGCCTTGCCATAGTCACACAATGTGCTGCCCAACTGGATTTCCAGTGGTGCTTTGTAACTATGGTTTGTCCCCTGTGTGAGCCCAGGGACTGAGCTCCAGTAATGTTAATGTTGTGCTGCCATCTAGGTGGCTTTTTGGGGTCATGCAGCCATCATCTATGGCATGGTGATAGCTTGACTCACACTTAGTTATGTTAATGTGTGTAAATATTATGTCTTTCAGTCTGCAATGTATTTTTCATCATGTGTAGGACCCCAGAAAGGGTTGCTGTCACCATGGAATTAGCTAATCAGGGATCCTAATAAATTAAATTAAAATCTATTTCTTTCACAAGCACACACAGACACAGACAGAATCACACACAGACTTTAATATGTAAATAGGTGGTGATTGTGTTATTTGGTTTTAAGTCGCTGGGGGCCCCTTGTTTCTAATGCTACAGAGTAATTTTCCCTCATTAGATTCAGGACACCTATGAGCATAAACAAAATCCCCCTCATTGTGCATCATGAGGACCGCCCTCTGCCCAATGATGCTCTGCCCAATGACGCTTTAGGAGGATTCACTGCATGGGTTACATCATGAATGTATAATATACATATCATCTGCATAATACTGACAATGGTGGGTTACTTCTCAAATGTAAGTAGTCTAGTTAATGAATGACAAAAGATGCATGTATTGTATAGATCCATTTGTTATTTCCAGTGTTGGGTAAAGTTACTTTTACGATAAATTTTCAGTTACTTGCTGAGTTCACAAGTTTTGGAAAGTCCCTAATTAGGACAAAATGATCAGGTAAATGGAGTTCATATCTTACTGGTGACCATGATTTCTTTCTTTAGTCTTTCTATTTGTTTTAAGTCACTGTTAAGATATGAACTCCATTTACCTGATCATTTTGTCTTAATTAGGGACTTTTCAAAACTTGTGAACTCAGCAAGTAACTGAAAAGTAATCGTAAAAGAAACTTTAGCCAACACTGGTAATTATAGCCTGAGGGGATCTTGGTTGACCTTTGAAAAAGAGATGTCAGTGTGTTTTTGACCTGCTGGTAATCTAAATCGGTAAATATATTAATTTAAAAGTCATATATCCTTATAATTAGGGCAGTAGCCCAAGGTCACATTTAAAGTCACAGACCACTAATGTGGGAACAAGTTTAGGATTAAGTAAAGTTGGGATTAAATAAGGGGAGATTCATGTTAAGGTTGGGGTTAGGGTTTCATTTGGGTTTAGGTAGGGTAGGAAATGGGTCCCACATGCCTCTGTTAATATCTACTTTGTAGGTGATGTCACTTCCTGTTCCTTTCCAGATACCAGAACATCCAGAGGACCATGGCAACGGAGGATGAGTGTGGGGTTGTCAGGACGAGCAGCAGCATGGAGACTGAAACAGACCCCCGACCTCAGGCTACTGGTCTATCGGCGGCCCCTGTCCCATATGGTGATGTCATTAAATACTATTATATTGTCAATCCACCCAGGTGCCAGTACATAATCAATCATTTATTTTAAAATCTTTCTGATTTTTATTTATGTGTACCTAAAACTTTGTGAGGGGTGAGCAAAACCGCCTTTTGCCATTACCAGCCACCGATATTGTATTTAAATTAAACCTCCAGTATTGTAATATTAATTTATACATTATGCATTTTGTTTAAATATACTCACACTGTATATGTACCGCTGCCTGACGCTGTGTAGAGACGAGAAGAGAGAGTCCGTTGCCGCCTGTAAGCAGTCAGAAAGTCACCCTGCTCCTACAGTGCCCTGCTGTCAAGTTCATCACCCACCCAGAGTTCTTCACCCTCCTACACGCCAACTACGTGAGTGCTGCTTAACAAGCATCAGTCCTTATACATTGTATTTATCTTAAATTACAAACGTATTTATTTGGCTGGTATTTAATTATTGTTTTAATGATAGAATATTGGGAAGTAGAGGCTAGGAAGACAGATATGTAGAGAGAGACAGATAGGCTGGCCACAGATTTTTTGTGCCATACTGTAGCCTGGGGTGACATATTTACTTTAAGTACCTCATCATTTTCCCTTCCTTCTACCTTTAAGTGTATATTCTCTGCTGAAGTACTACCACTATCAATTCAGATTTATTTTTCCAATGCCACATGTAAACAGGGGCCTGGTTGCAGTAGAAATAAGATTCTATTTTTCCCAACCCACCTTTCTCCCTAAGAGCAGAGAGCAAGTCTTGTCCCTGTAGATCAATTTTCAGATAACATGACACTGCTGTTTCCATGGTAAACAGCGCAGATTACAATCACTGTCCCTGTAACTTTACTGTCGTCCTCATACCGATGACACGTCTATTAATACAGCAGGGTTATTGATCCTTCAGCAGATGGAATCGGAGCTCAGCACAGCTGCCTGTCAAAGGCAAGCAGAGCAGAAAGAGTTGTAAGGATGTGACCTGCTAGCTGACAGAGGAAGTCACAGAGCGGGAAAAGTCCTTCCTGGGTTTCGATGAAATTCGTAGTTGATGTGATGAAATTGTTGTGTAGTACTAGAGAAACTACACCGAGTGACCAGCTTGCGTGGCTATTTCTTTTTTATTAACAACAAGTTTCTCAATGAGTTTCATTTCTAGATTGTGTCTGACAGCAAACTGTACAATGACCCAAATGCAATCAAACTGTACAATGACCCAAAAGCAGTATGTCTTTACGCACTGTCATCTCTTTGTCTGCCTCATCCCAGGGGGCCTACCGGGTGTTCACCAACAGTACCTGTCTGAAACACATGATTCTGAAGATCCGGCGGGACGCACGCAACTTTGAGCGCTACCAGCACAACAGGGACCTTGTGATCTTCCTCAACAAGTTTGCCGACACACAGCTGGAGCTCCCCAGAGGCTGGGAGATCAAGACAGATCCGCAGGGCAAGGTAAAGACTTGGGCCCGTTTTCCTGCTGCAGGAATCCTGCTGAATTCCTGCTGATCTCAGATCCCGCCGACCTGCCCATGGGATTGTATTAACTAACATCTGAAACGTTAAACCACTACTGAAATAACCGGTGACCAAAAATCAGTTTGTTACTCATATTCAACAATTCTGCAATTAATTTCAGTTGGGAGCTTGACTTATCTGGAATCTAGTCACAGTGTAAAGTACCTGTAATTAAACTATAGGTGCCACCTGACCCTAGCAGAATAGAAGTAGTCCATTTTGGCTCACTGGTAGCATATAGAGCTTTTGATGTTAGCATTGTAGGTTCCCATGGCAAACCATTACCAGAATGTAAGAAGATCTAAGCATGTCGGCCACATAACAGCAGAAAAGATTCTGTCCATATTAAGCTCTGTTTGTCTTCCTGTTCTCTTTCTTTCTCTTTCATTTTAGTCATTTTTTGTGGATCACAACAGCAGGGCCACAACCTTCATTGACCCCAGGATTCCCTTACAGAACGGCCGCCTGCCCAACCATCTGACACACAGGCAGCACCTGCAGAGGCTACGTAGCTACAGCGCAGGAGAGGTGAGGGAACACCGGTGTCTGACTGAAAACATGTTACACATATCGGACACATAGTTAATTTACAGAAAAGGGAAACAGTCTGTGGATCAGGGAAAACCATGCATAAGTGATTTGAACTGGAAAAACAAGGAATCAGTTATTGTTGTTCCCTGCTTCTGAGTTGTTTTGATTGAATAGGCAACTTAAAACAGACAGCTTAGCCTAATCCCTAGGCATGTACAGCTCGTTAAATACATAGTGGTTTTATAGATTACAAATGAACTACAGGGTTGTATGTTGAATAGGCACATTTCCAATTAATAAAAAATGTAATACTGGGATCAAATCAGCAACCTTCAGAATCAGAGGCTAACACTCTTCAGTTAAGGCCGACAGAGTCAGACTCAAGAATCAGAATCAGAATCAGACTCAATCAGAATCAAGACTCAATCAGAATCAAGTCCTTCAGAATCAGAGGCTGACACTCTTCAGTTAAGGCCGACAGTCAGAATCACAAGTGAATTACCAGAATATAGTACAAATATATAAGCCTGCGTTGATTGATTTTTTACGTAATTTTTTTGCCAATTAGCATAATTATATTTGAGACCTTCATGAGTTATACGGAGTTGTTCAGAAGTAGACTACACTGTTGTTTCAATGAGTAGGCACATTTCCCAAGAAAATTGGATGTATCGTTGTGATTGGGGTTTAAATTGGCTACCTTCAGATACAGTGGGATAAGATTATGCAGGTATTAGTTGATTTTCTAGGTCTCTGTATGTGCTAATCAATGTAAATATGAAAATGTTGGTTGTCAACAAAAACACACGTCTTTCACAGAAGATAGGGCACACTGCCTTGCAGATCCAGAGAAAAGAGGTGTGACATACATGTGAATGAGATACACACACAAGCACACAAACCAACATGGAGTTCATCGTTTGGGCTAAAAAACAACTATATTTTAGTCAACTGATAATGTTGTATAGTATATTATTTTAGTTAACTGATAATGAAGACTCAATTTAATTACTGAACTGGGATTTTATTTTACTCCTTGAATTGATGGCTCCATCTGTTCTTCTCTTACTGCTCTGAGTGATAATTCATGTTGGTGTTGATGGTGATTATGATGACGGTGATGATGACGATAGTGATGATGGTGATGATAGTGATTATTATGATGATAGTGATGCTGTGATGATAAAAGTGATGATGTATAGATAATGGTGAAGATGATGATGATAGTGATGGTGGTGACGATGATTGTAGTGATGGTGATGACGATGGTGATTGTAAAATGTTGACATGGATGTCTCTGTGATATTTTTCCCAGGCATCTGATGTGTCCCGGAGTCGAGTAGCATCCCTGATTCACAGACCTGGAAACAGCTTAGTTGCTGCCATTCGCAGTCAGTACCAACAGGACTCCACGCCATTAGGTATACCATGTAAGTACCAAACAATTGATCTTGTACATTTAAATCAGATGGCTGTCTTTCACTGGTCATAATTTTCATTACATTTTGCATTAACGTTTTAGTGATTTAACAAGGTGATTTGCAGTAAGTACAGGGACATTCCCCTGGAGCAACTTAGGGTTAAGTACCTTGCCCAAGGACACAATAAAATCGAACTGGCAACCTTCAGACTATATAAATGTATGTGTTAACATACTGTATGTGTAAATGTATAAGTTGACATGTGTAAATGTATGAGTTATCATGTGTGAGAATGTATGAGTTAGCCAATTTTGTTTGTGTATTTTATTGAACAAACAAAGTCTTTCATGTCTGCCGTGTGCATGTAACACCCTGGACCCAAGCTATCTCATATCGTTTGTCTTTCCATTTTACTGCCTGATCAAACTAATTCGCTAGAAATGTCACACTGTTTTCAACGTTTTAGCATTAAAGAAGGTATTTATAGAATTTGAACCATACCAACAGAACTGCTTTCTTTTCCAAGTGACCAGCTTACAAACACTGTTAAAACTACATTTCTGGATATCAATTAAAATATATACAGTATATATCAAATAATGATTCGCTACACGACCCAGTGCATTGGTTACTGTAACGGCTGACTGGACATTGATAGATGTGGAATCAGATAAGAGGAGAATAAGTGTAATAATGAACAGGTGTGTGTGCTACCAACAAAACGGAAACCAGTATGAAAAGATGTGAGTAATGTCCAAAACGGCGACAGGGTGGTGCCTAGAACATGCCACCCCAGCAATGGACCGATGTTACAGAATCACAAAAAGCATAGTTGAAAATGAATAAATTATATTGAAGTTGGACTAGCTCATGCACTTTGACAAACACTGTGGAAGTGCAACTCGCGTGATGTCATAATTGAAATATCTGTTTAAATTGCAAAATATGCACTGCATACTGTAAGCAATCACTGTCCCAAATAAACTGCTATTTTGTAATTTCTCAACTATTATAAAAATACATGTTCTACAGCTTATGGAAGCTGGTCACTGAAAGAGAATGTATTAGTGTTTTCGTTCCCCACAGTGCACTGTTATATGGAGATAGGATTCCACCTATAATGTCTGTCCTCTCTCTCCGCTCACTACAGCTTACAATGACAAGATAGTTGCCTTCCTTCGCCAGCCAAGTGTCTTTGAGATGCTTCAAGAGCGCCAGCCCAGTCTCGCCAGGAACCATGTCCTAAGGTGGTCATAAACACCATGGCTATATTCTGTTAAACACAGTATAATGATCAATACAAATTTTTATTTTATTAGTATGCATTTAAATGCTTTTTTGTGTTCACATCCTTTACAGTAAATACGCTTAGTAAAAACATTTCATATCTCCCATATATAGTATATAAAATACTGTAAATGCCGACTCCACTGTAATGACTAATGACCTGGGATCTTGGTTCCTTGTGCGATGTTGCCGTGTTCCAGCTTAGTGTGAACAGCGTCAGTGTGAGCAGGCAGGGACTCCTAATTGGAGGGCGGTACAGTGTGTTTCTGTTTAGTATGCCTGAGGGCATATTGCCTTGTCTGGGAGGTGTAGATGGCTGCTGATTATCTTAAAAGCCTTCCTGAACACAACTCTATCATGCTCGACTCAATTAGCTGAAATGCTAATGCATTAGTGGCCACATTGAATAAAAATGAACATTCCAGGACTTTGCAGCAATCACTCAGAGACGGAGACAGGGGAACCATTTAACATCATTTTTTGAGGTTGTAGTTTTACAGTTCTATTTCTGTATTTTAGTAAGAAGTAATTTACTGTATCTATCTACTAGTTACCCAGTTAACTTTCTTAAAAGGACTTCAAGATCTAAATAGTGCAAACCATTCAACATTTACGGCTCTGACTTGTTTTGCCAATTACCATTTTATTCCCTGGTTGAATGGTCTGACTTTGCCTACTTTTTTGGCCAATTAGAGAAAAGATCCACTACATCAGGACGGAAGGTTCCCAGGGGGTGGAGAAGCTGTCCTGCGATGCTGATCTGGTCATTCTGTTGAGGTAATGTTGTTGTTGTTTTTTCTTCACACTAGACAGTTGTTTTGGCTGGCTCTGCGGGGCTCCGGCAGCTACTGGCTAGATTACAGTAAGCCCAGAGCCTCTAGCTCCACGACAGCTCATTCACTATCTGTCTCAAAGCCAATCGGATTATACCGTTCACATGCACATGCTACACTACTTTAGGCATAGTACACCCACTGGCCAGCAAGCATCCATTATGTTATTGGTTTACAGTCCACAGACAAGCACACATCCATAATGTGGTTTATAGTCTGCAGACCAGCCGACATTCATAATGTGGGTTATAGTCCACAGACCAGTCCACATCCACAATGTTATTGGTTTATAAAATACTCTTCAGGTATTTCGTCACATGCACTAGCCATTGTAGAAAAAAATCCCCCTCTAACTCTTCTTATATAGCTACGTATTTAATAAAGGAATGCAATACGTAGTATTCTAAATGCCACTACGGATGTTTTATTCTCCAATCAACTCGTTTCAGGGGCAGGACAAATAAAGATCAGGTAGTCAACCTAACACCTCCTCTAAATCCAGCTGTAGTTTTTAAAAAACACTACAATGACATGAAAATCGTATTGAAGGTTTTTAGTGACTTTCATGTCGGAAACATGACCGGCACAACAATTTTTGTGGTGTTTAGGGATCTTTTAATTGTTCTTTAACAGTGTGTGTGTTTGGGTGTGTGTGTGCTCTCATCATACCCTGGCAGCCTTTTTGAAGAGGAGATCATGTCCCAGGTCGCACCCCACTCCGTCCACCCAGGTTACAGCTACTCACCCCGGTGCTCGCCTGGATCCTCTCCCCAAAGCTCTCCAGGTAATCCATTGACATTTGACCTCAGAGACCAGACAGTTAACGCTAATGCTGGAATCACACAAGGCATGGCAAAAAATCACTGTACGGCACTGTCACACAGACACACTTGTACACCGCAATCAACATTGTAATCAATCTTCCACATCTTCAAGATAGAGGACAACGTTGCATACCACTGTCCTCCTCCTGCAAGGTGACAGGCAGGAGCTTTTTCAGTTTAGTATTCATTGACAATAGTTTGTATGATGAAATCTATCTATTGAGCTGTCAAAGCTTTTCTTGCAAAACCATAAACCCCCAGGTGAAAGTGACATATTAGCTCTTCTCGGTGGTACCTCAACTTCCGGTTCTGGTGCCGTATGGCAAAGCACTGCACAAGTTGGATAATTTCAACTCTTGCGACACGCCCGCCGCACCGCATCCACATTTTGTCGAATCCGGTAAACTTGCCTCAGCGGTGCAGATTGCTTCCTATTGAAATTAATGGACTTCCGCCAGAACACAACCAGTTTGCCGTGCCGGTTGTGATTCCAGCATAAGGCATATAGGCTACAGGCACAGATCTCTGGCCAACATCTCCATGCATTCAAGTCAGGAAAACCCTTCTGACCGCACTTAAGACATCAGCCAATCAGGATGTTAAGAACTAAATGAAATCATGTCATAGCAGGCACCACTTAAGTATTAATCTCATTAGGAAAACAGCCAGTCACCTCTTGAACCAGATTAGGCACCAATCAACACAAACCCGATGGTATTAAAAACCTGATGGTATTAAAACTCTATCCTCAGTCTTTAAATCCATATCATATGCGTAATTGCACTGGCTATGAAATGTCAGTGAGACTGTACTTTGGTTCCAAGCACATTTTTTATAATAGCGATCTAACTGAAATAGAATTTAATACCACATCAAAGCAAAGAACAGGGCAAAAAGTGTATATTCTTGTTATAAAAATGTATAGTTCTGTTCTTGAGCCTTTATTTTTTTGGGGAATAATGTGTATTTTCTGGCATCATTTAGGTTGTATGTGGAACCCAGGTACAATGCTTTACAGTAGGTAATTCTTTGGCAGCAGAGATCCTATAAAATAACACAAAATTACAGAGATATAATCTCTCGAAAATGACTACTACAGTAGTCAAACTGCACGTCAGTTTGCTGCAGAACTATGTTACATTTTTATAGGGTAGTACTTCTGATACTTCTGAGCAATATAATTAATCACATTTATGTCAGGGAAATTTCCAGGGCTAGAGGTTTCAATCATCTTATGTTTATTCTTACTGTATATTATTACTACACAATAAAAGTTTTTATTTTAATACATTTTGGAGCTGAGAGCAGGAGAGATAGTGTTAGGCTAGCAGGCAACGAGCAAAGACTACAGTCACTCATGTTGGAGCGTGCCTACCGATGCAGCCAGATGGAGTTGATGAGGGGCCAATGAGGAGGTAATGTGGTCAGGAGATCATTGTGAGATTTATGTTTTTTTTCTTATGCCCATTTTCCATTGATCAATTTTAAAGCGTGCTGTGCTTTGCCTCACTGGCAGGGACTGCCCGAGCCTGGCCATGGATGTGCTTCCACTACTGATCGGAGAATGGTTTATGAGTTTCAAGCTTTTGTGAATGACAGCGGGAGAGAGACAGCGGGAGAGAAAGCATTTGTGCTACTATACAACACTAAATAAATAGAGGAAAACAGCTGTTGTATGGCTCAACTATTTACAGCAAATATAAATAAAACAATAGGACAACAATACCAGGAAACTTGTCTGATTCAAACAACTGTTTGCACAGAGAAGTATTTCAGTTTAATAGAGGCACTGTATTCGCCAGTTCTGACTGAGAGTGGGTCTGGGCAAGGTTCATTCACAGCCCATTTCACCAATGGACGCCGCTCAATTGCCTCTCGGCGCAATTGGAGATATCAGACTTTTGCCAAATCGAGTCAGCAATACCGCGACAACATGTTTTCTTAGATATGAAGGCTTCGAGAGTTGTTCTTTGCTCATTTTTTTTTTTTAACAAAAAGGAAACGTTCACATCACTTAAAACAGACCCCTGCAGCACCCATCGTTGTAATTGTTTGCTTCAACCAATGACAGTGTATAGCTGCGCTATCGTCATTGTATAAAGCCCGCCTCAATGGTTGTGAATGGTGCCTCGATTTGGAAAAATTGGGAATGGGCTTGAATGGGCTCTTGGCAAGACTGACTTGCAGAGCAAATCTAAATTTGCCGGTAGTCCGTCGGGGTTCTCCAAGGCTAGCACTGTATAGAATTTCCCTGGTGAATAGGGCAGGCTACTTCCTCTTTCAAATACTTGGTTTTAAAGCTGTATATACTGTAATTCTTGATATTGAAAAAATATTAAAAACGGATTCATATAGGATGTTTCCTACACTATGTAGTGTTAAGTTACACACAAAAGCACTGTCTAAAATGCATAATAATTGTCAAAGATGGACCTGCGATTTCTGCCTTGCAATTTCTGTTCAAATGGCAAAAATAAGAAAGAAAATGACTAAACTCATTGTACTAAATACTATTTCATGTACTGTAATGTCTCAAGTAAATGCAAATATAAATAAAATAAAATAAAATAAATTTGAGTAAAAAAAATGAACAAACATTGACTGTAGAATCTTTCAGCTCTTAACCCCACACACCGGCCTGCTTTTTCCCAGGGCAGTACTAGGTATTTTTCTCCTTCAAAATAGCCTGTCTCATTCTGGTTTCAAACGGGCTGGGGATAGATGGAAACACAAACCAACCTGTGGTACTTGGTATGGCACGGGGCCGCCCTGTACTGGAAAACATTGTTGTTTTTAAAGCTGATTATTTAGCTGTTGATGAGTTAATGAGAGCACGGATGCAATGAGAGGGAGGCTTGATCTCACTATTGGGGAATATATTGGATTTTGAACTGAAAATTACTGCCCATAAATTTGTGTTTCTTGGCAGGTTTGCAGAGGGCTAGAGCACCGGCTCCGTACCGCAGAGATTTTGAAGCCAAACTACGCAACTTCTACAGGAAGCTGGAAGGCAAGGGCTATGGCCAGGGGCCTGGAAAGATCAAGTACGTGTGTTTTTGTATTCATCAGTGGTTGGGGTCATAGATCCTAAGACTAATACTGCTCACTAACTCACTCTGGGGACAAAATTGAGTACACCCCTCACATTTTTGTAAATATATGACTATTACTTTTCACAAGACAATACTGAAGAAATTACACTTTGCTACAATCTAAAATTGTGAGTGTACAGCTTATATAACAGTGTAAATTTGCTGTCCCCTCAAAATAACTCAATACACATCCATTAAGGTCTAACCCGCTGGCAACAAAAGTGAGTACACCTCTAAGTAAAGAGTTTCTCTCCCTGGTGTCATGTGACTCATTATTGTTACAAGGTCTCAGGTGTGAATGGGGAGCAGGTGTGTTAAATTTGGTGTTATCGCTCTCACACTCCCTCATACTGGTCACTGGAAGTTCAACATGGCACCTCATGGCAAAGAACTCTCTGAGGATCTGAAAAAAAGAATTGTTGTTCTACATAAAGATGGCCTAGGCTATAAGAAATTTGTTAAGACCCTGAAATTGAGCTGCAGCACAGTGGCCAAGACCATACAAGTGTGTATTGTCTACAGTCAAGCATTGTGGTGGGAGTGTCATGGTCTGGGTCTGCATGAGTGCTCCCGGCACTGGGGAGCTACAGTTCATTGAGGGAACCATGAATGCCAACATGTACTGTGGTATACTGAAGCAGAGCATGATCCCCTCCCTTCGGAGACTGGGCTTCAGGGCAGTGTTCCAACATGATAACGACCCCAAATACACCTACAAGGTGACCAATGCCTTGTTAAGGTGATGGGCTGGCCAACCATGTTTCCAGACCTAAACCCTATTGAGCATCTGTGGGGGATCCTCAAATGGAAGGTGGAGGAGCGCAAGGTCTCTAACACCCACCAGCTCTGTGATGTCATAACGGAGGAGTGGAAGAGGACGCCAGTGGCACCCTGTGACTCTCTGGTGAATTCCATGCCCAAGAGCGTTAAGGCACTGCTAGCAAATAATGGTGGCCACACAAAATATTGACACTTTGAGTCCAATTTGGACATGTTCACTTAGGGGTGTACTCACTTTTGTTGCCAGCAGTTTAGACCTTTATGGCTATGTGTAATTATGAGGGGACAGCACATTTACACTGTTATATAAGCTGTACACTCACTATTTTACATTGTAGCAAAGCGTCATTTCTTCATTACACGTGAAAAATTATAATCATATATTTTTTATTCGAGGGGTGTACTGTACTCACTTTTGTGAGATATATGTATATATATATATATATATATATATATATATATATATATATATATATATATATATACACATTTATATGCAAACATTTAGGCACCCCTGACAATTTCCATGATTTTCATTCATAAATCATTTGGATCAGCAATTTCATTTTGATCTATCAAATAACTGTTCATATTTTGGTAGTGAAATGAGGTACATTGGATTAACAGAAAATGTGCATTATGCATAAAAACTAAATTATGAGTATGTACTGTAGTTTGCTGACCATGTAATGTTTCCCAGGCTGGTGATCAGGAGAGACCATCTGCTGGAGGGCACCTTTAACCAGGTTATGTCCTATTCCCGCAAGGAGCTGCAGAGAAACAAGCTCTATGTCACCTTCATGGGTGAAGAGGGGTAAGCCTGTGTGTGTGTGTTTCTAACCCAAATTTAGAATGGGTCCAATAATGTCCAATAATGACAAAAGGGGACGTTTTTCCTGTTCCCAATTTGAACAAGTATTATTTTACTTAAAGCTGTAGTCCGCAACTTTTGTAATTGCAAAACACATATTTAGGCCCCCTATTTTAGTCCGAATGTGTAGTATATTGTTTATATTATATGCACAATCTAAGTAGAATCATCGTCTTGCCGTAGTTACCTTGAAACCCGATGGTAGTAGTTACCTTGAAACCTGATGGTAGTAGT
>JACXGM010029841.1:0-13515 GCA_016801145.1 Umbra pygmaea
ACGTAGCTCAGATCGTAATACCAGCTGGCTTCATGCACACCACCATGTCCCTGCTACAGCGCATAACGTAGCTCAGATCGTAATACCAGCTGGCTTCATGCACACCACCATGTCCCTGCTACAGCGCATAACGTAGCTCAGATCGTAATACCAGCTGGCTTCATGCACACCACCATGTCCCTGCTACAGCGCATAACGTAGCTCAGATCGTAATACCAGCTGGCTTCATGCACACCACCATATCCCTGCTGCAGCGTATAACGTAGCTCAGGACCTGAAGCAAGGAGATGATGCTTGATGCCGATTGAAAGGAAACACATTTGTATAGAGATGCAATTAATGTAGGAATATGTACACATATGTACACATGTAGATTATGATTTAGATTATGACTAGTGATTTTATATTATGCACCTCAAATGTGTTTCCTTTCAATCGGCATCAAGCATCATCTCCTTGCTTCGTAATCTAAATCCTTGGCAACCAGAAAGGAAGTCTAGGATCCATTTGCAGATGGTGGGGTGTAGGCCTAAGACTATGGAGCTTTTTGATGAATAGGGAGGGCACGATTGGAGTTGAAGGCAGAGCACTTTTTATTTTATTTTATTTCACCTTTATTTAACCAGCTTAACCGATTGTGAAAAAGTTCTCATTTGCAATCGCAACCTGGCCAAGAAAAGGCGCAAGGTGCAAGGCGACATGAAGTTACACACAAAGAGTACAAACATTCAAGTGTACAGTCACATATAAATGGTATTTGGTTCGATAAAAAATATACTGTACATTCCGTGCAAATATGTTCTAAAATAGAGAGGTAGATTAACTGTTGATGAACAGCATCCTCATGTATGTATTCCCAGTGTCCAGGTGTGAAACAGTGGTGTACATTGTGGTGGTGATGCCATCATCTGTAGCTCTGTCAGGGCAAAAGGCATATGGAAGTAGGTCCAGTGTGTCGGGAATGGAGACAATGTGATCTGGCCTCTCAAAGCACTTTATGATGACAGAGGTGAGTGCTATGTAACGGTAGTTGTTCAGCTCCACCACCTTCCCTTTCTTGGTAACAGGGATGATGGTGAATTTCTTGAAGCAAAGTGGAATGACAGCCCTGTCTTTGTGCTGCTTATATCACTAGTTTCCTTGCTATGCTGCTAAGACAGCATTTCAGTTCATCTATACTGCTATCATCCAAGGTTTTTGGTTTGGCTATATTTTACCTGTGACTGACTGAATAACATCTGCTTCGCATTTGTTAATGAATCTAGTGACAGTGGTAGCATATTAGTTCACATCCCCTTTTGAGGTAATCTTGAACGCACCCCAGTATGTGATCAAAACATTCTTCCAGTATAACTTCCTATTTGCCATTCCATTTTGTCACTACATTGCAGGACACACCCTCTCACTTCAGTGTTTGTTTGCAAAATGGCGCAAGTAGAATAGCTTCATAATCTGATCTGCCAAAGGCCGGCTTTGGAATAGATTTGTAGGCATTCTTGAAGGGCATATAACAGTGATCTAAGGTTTTTTCTCTGTAGGTTGGGCAGTCAATATGCTGGTAGTAATTAAGCTGGAACCTTTTCAGGGTAAATTGGTTAGAAACACCTGTCCTATTAAACACTGCCTCTGGATAGATGCTTTCCATTCTTAAGTGCGGAGTTGGTGCAGAGTTGAGCTCCTTAAGTGCGAAGTTGGTGATTGAATCAGGGGGGATGTAAAGAGCGAAAACGATGACCTGCATATATTCCCTCTGGAGATTGTACAGGTGGAACAGAAGGGCAATGCATTCAACATTTGGGGATCATAGCGTACCATTCTCGGTTATGGTGTTCGCAGAGTACCATTGGATATTAATCATCAAGCATATGCCTTGCCTCTACCCTTGCCAAAGAGAGATTTGATTCTATCAGCCTGAAAATATGAGAATACCGGCAGCGGTATAGATTCTGTTTTGATCACGAGGGTAAGCAAAGTCTGTTACAAAGGCTTTTTACATGTGAGGCTTTTACAGTGACTTGGCTTGTCCATCTTGTTATCCAGTGACAATAAATTTGTCAGCACTATGCTCTGTAATCGGGCCAGTTTTTTATGTCTGCGATGTTTCCTACACTTTCTTCCCAGCCAGAGGGCAGAAAAAGGCCTGCTTATTCGTGGTGAAGATACCTCCAATGGATTTTGCTTGTGTGATATCAGATAGTCCAACAGGTTGGTGAGTACTTCATGTTTGGTATTCCAAAAGAAATTCATGACTGTATGTTATGATCCCCAATGTAGTGTGTGAAAAGTGCCCCACTTGCGATGAATAACACACTGGCTTGGATCCATATCTAGTCACACTGAAAAGACGTGTCTTCATTTGTCTTGTGGTTCTCCATTTCTTTTCTACAATCGATATAGACTGGAGGATTTGGACTAACTGACTAAATGACTACTTTTTACCCATGGTATTTCTTTAATTCCTTAAAATGTGCAATATTGTGCAGGGTTCTCTTATTCAAATTGTTTTGGTAGGAAATGGCTGTTGTTGGTGCTGAGTAATGGCAACACTAATTTCATCCATGCACTCCTCTTATCCTGGGAACACACTACAGGAGTTTTAGGCCGATTTATGCCAGATTTTCACCTCCGAAGGAATCTGAGAAAAAATCTTGTTGAGGACATCGATCGGTTCCGATTTTCGGCGCAGATTATCTGGTAATGTGAGGCTTTCACAGATCGAATCTTACACCTCCCAATCTGCTCTCACACAAATCGGGCTCGCCCCGATCATATCAAACATGTTTGATATTTATCGGGATGAGGTAGATTCTGATTACGTCATTACTGTCACAATAGCCAATCCTTCCCGAACAGCCGGTCCATTCCGGGCCGAACGGGCCGTCATATTTTACTTTAATAGCCGGTCGGCCAGTTCCAGTCCTGGACGTATTAAAACAGGTGACAGTACAGGCTGAAATGGACTGGCATTTGCATCCGCAGGAGCGCAAAACTGCGCTCTCGCCCAGCTGTCAAATCGAGTGAGAGAGAGAGATCCCCTATATTTAGAGTGAATGACCGACGCGGGGAGCGACCGCCACCCCCCCAGCCGGCCGCTCCATCCAAAATCCCGGGCCGAATTTTTGTTACACTCCATCTCTGAGCTCACCTGTCAGTGTTTGGCATGTTCTTCTTAAAGGGCTCCTCGTCAGCCCTAATTGGTCCCAGCTGGGTTGATGAGGAGCATCGGGTTCTCCAAACCCTTTCCTGATGTTTAGGAGATCTAATGGGGTGTTGCTGTTTCTTTCTCAGCACTTCTGTGTGCTTGGCTGGTGGACTGGGCACTCTCCAAGGTGCTGATCCTCTGTGACTGCAGCACTTGCGTCGCCACTCTTGCGCCAAAATTCCGTTTTCTCTTAGTCTACACATTTTACTGTTTGTCTACTTTTGTTCATTTTCTCTTAGTTTACACATTTTACTGTTTGTCTACTTTTGTTCATTTTCTCTTAGTCTACACATTTTACTGTTCATCTACGTTTGTTCATTTTCTCTTTGTGTACACATTTTACTGTTCATCTACGTTTGTTCATTTTCTCTTAGTCTACACATTTTACTGTTCGTGTACGTTTGTTCGTTTTCTCTTAGACTACACATTTTTTACTGTTTGTCTACCTTTGTTTATTTTCTCTTAGTTTACACATTTAACTGTTTGTTTGTTTTTTCTTAGTCTACACATTTTACTGTTCATCTATGTTTGTTCATTTTCTCTTAGTCTACACATTTTACTCTTTGTCTAAGTTTGTTTGTTTTCTCTTATTTTACACAGTTTACTGTTTGTCTACTTTTGTTCATTTTCTCTTACACTACACATTTTACTGTTCATCTATGTTTGTTCATTTTCTCTTAGACTGCACATTTTACTGTTTGTCTACGTTTGTTTGTTTGTTTTCTCTTAGTCTACACATTTTAGTGTTCATCTACGTTTGTTCATTTTATCTTAGTCTACACATTTTACTGTTCATCTACGTTTGTTCGTTTTCTCCTAGATAATCACATTTTACTGTTCGTCTACATTTGTTTGTTTTCTCTTAGTCTACACATTTTACTGTTCGTCTATGTTTGTTGGTTCTCTTATACTACACATTTTACTGTTTATCTACATTTGTTCATTTTCTCTTATTTTCCACATTTTACTGTTCGTCTACATTTGTTTATTTTTTCCTAGATAATCACATTTTACTGTTCTTCTACGTTTGTTTGTTTTCTCTTAGTCTACAAATTTTGCTGTTCATCTAAGTTTGTTTATTTTCTTTTAGTCTACACATTTTACTGTTCGTCTACATTTGTTGGTTTCTCTTAGTCTACACATTTTACTGTTTGTCTACTCTTATTTGTTTTTTCTTAGTCTACATATTTTACTGTTCATCTATGTTCGTTTGTTTTCTCTTAGTCTACACAGCTTACTGTTTGTCTATGTTTATTCATTTTCACTTAGTCTACACATTTTACTGTTAGTCTACACTTGTTTTTCAGAAAGCATTTGACAAACAACATCTCATTAACTCCCTCCTCACTATGGTCCCTCCATCCGTATCTGCTGCTAAAGCCGCTTACTATCATGCTGCATTTCAAGCTTCTGCCTCCAACCCTGGGTAACTCTCCTCCACTTTTACTCCATTCTTAATCCTCCACCCCCGCTCCTCTTGTGCATGACTTTGTAAAACCTTTTAAAAAAGAGGTTGCCTCCACCCACCTCACATTTACCAGCTCTCTGATCCCACCGATCACACCCACACAGAACTACACTTTGACCTCTTGTTGCCCTCACTCCCCAGATAAAATCCATCAGAAAAATAGTGATGTCTGACTGTCCCAACAACATTTTCCATTAACCTCCTCCCCTCCCTTCTCCACTTTGGAGATATTCCATTCCTCACCTCCCTCACCAGCTCATTCCTGACAACGGGTGCATCCCTTCTGACTTGAAGTGTCTCTCCCCAAAACTCGACCCCCAGAAAATACTGTTTGAATACACTGTTGTCACTGAGCACAATGTTTTTCATATACAAAGTTAACCTCATTTTGTGTGCTTTTGATTTTATTTGTGTAAACTATTATTATTATTTGTTCTGTGCTGTCTAAAGATGTATCATTATGTCATGCAATAATCGCTCCTGTGTTGATATGATTTATCCAAACTGTGAATCCTTAAACTGTGAATCATCAGATCATTCTCTTCACCTTCTCAGGGCTTCAGCCTCAGGCTCTGAACACTCCTGGATTACCTCCAACCTGGCAGGTCCCTCCTACCAGGTAGTGTGCAGGGGATCTGGGCTTTCACCATTTAATAAATGAGCATGACATTCAAGTGAACAAATCCCTCCTGCGGTTATAGAAATAAACCTCAGTGAAGCATTTAATTTAGGAGGTTTGTAATCTAATACGTAAGTCACAGAAACAGATATCAAAAAAGGCACATAATAAGGCACACCTGTCCATTCTTTGGTGTGAAATTGTGCAACCTCCAAACTAATGTAGTGCCTCATTGGATTCCAGTTCATGGAGTGTGCTTCATACCCGCTGGAAGGGGCCAATGGATGGGGCTAATTACACCCTATTATTTTTAGTCCCTCAGCTTTGGAACACAAGTGCAAATAATGCAGGCACGAGTGTGAGTGGAAATAGAAAGCGTAATTACAAAGCAGTGACTTTTTCCTACAGGTTCATTCCGCATTCTGTCCATATGACATTTCCTCACACAGGAAGTGTTACAGGTTTTAATTCTGTCACTTCCTGTTCTGAAACCTCTGCAAAGTTACAGAATGCCACCTGGTGTTAAAAGTTCCAGTCTTCCCATGTTATGGACTCATCCGCACATCCCTTTAGCTTCAATGTGATGCTTACTTCAGTCCATGTGACTTGCCTACGAAGCTGCTAGAGAAACCTCCCTAGGAGGCAGCCCGGTCCAAGCTGCTCACTGACCTGTCTTTCCGATGGTGGTGCCAGGAATCCCCTGGAAGGCACGTCTAACAAAAATGACACCAAGCTTCTTTAGAGGGCCTTTAAATACCTCTAGCTGAATATGGCTGTCATATGCAATTGTCTCGCATAGCTATGTTTTGACGAAAGCAGTTGACTGTTAATCACCCTGGATATGAGTGTCAGCTGAATGATTAAAATGTGTAAAAATGCTATTAGCGTGACTCATGCATGTGCATAATGTGTACAACAGAAGCACTGATAGGAAGGGTGATTATATTCTTTCAAGCCTGCGTTAGGTTGTCTTCAAAAGACATGTGCAATAGGACCTGTTCTGATTCCCCTTCTAACCATTCCTGAAGAAAAATCTCAAACTATGACCGACTGACTGACTGACCGACTGACCGACTGACTGGCTAACAAAGCGGAAATATTTATGATGTTAAAAACTGAACCATACGCCTTTTTACAATAGGCCAAATATTCAGTCATGCAGGCACACACGCAGGCCAACCTGCACTGATAATATGTATAATTCATGATCTAGTTTTGCATTTCGGTCATGCTCCTGGCTTGCATATGTGATTCATTATATCAACTCGCAGTTGCAGCCGACCTCCACCTTCACCGAGAGAGCCAGAGGGAGAAAGAGAACCACACAGCTCTAAGTGAAAAACACATTTCGACTCGACCAAATCACAAGAAAACAAAGAATGTCTTGACACCGGAAAGAGTCATCCAAAAAACAGAGCAAATTCGAATGCTAACTTTATATAAAATGCACAGTGGCAGAATACCAGACCACTGTGACTGAGACACAATTTTGAATACGCTTGCCTGTGTACAGACAGTGAGCATGGCTTTGCTATCGACAGAAACCACTAGAGGTAGATCTGGTTACAAGGACAAGACAGACTGCCCACACAGTCAGGTAAAAAAGACAGAGGATCCTTCCCTAATGTCCTGCCAAAATGTGAGCACATTAGAGACACATCATTTCCCTCATAGTATACAAACACACAATGAATTAGAAAACTGTCGAGCATTGATTGACGCCCATACCTGTTTAGTGAATTACCATAATGTGCTATCACAGCAGAAAGATTAGTTATCTGTTGCCATGAGAAAAGGGCAACCAGTAAACCACAAACATGTAAACATAGTGTAATTAATATTTATCTTGTAATTTATTATCCTTTGCCGTTCATCATTTCACTATTTGCAAACAAAATTAACATAACATTTGATGTTATCCTTAAACAATTGATGTAATTTTTTTCATATGTTCTACTTGCTTTCCAGAGAGAGAGAGACAGTGACAGAGAGATGCTGCCCACAGTGTTATGTGTATTGGCATTACACCTGCTGCCTGCTATGAAATGAGGGACAGTGTCTGACAGAACGAGATGCATTTGGTGATTCAAAAACTGTTTGAAACACAGCAAAAGAATAAACCCCATAAAAGGATAATGTATACACATTTATACATTACAGTAGTGATGGAATAATGCCTGAATGTATTATAAGTATCCCAACTGCTGCTTCTTCTCTAAGGCTATGGTGACATCAATTATCAAAACATAAGCAATAAGTAACTTTGAGAATTTGATGTAATTAAAAATAACTTTGCGGGTGCATGTATGTACAAATGGTTGGAAACTTAAATAACAAAAGTGAAGAACTTACTGTTTAGAAATCAGACAATTATGCACTGTACCTACTGTTAATTTATTGTTTTGGTTTTACAGTAGCAAGTTTGATATGATATTATTCACTTGTTGTAGTTCAAAGGTATTAATGTATTTACTCAGAATTACACTTGATGTAATGTTGCTTCTTGCGGCAGGGGACATTATGGTGAGTTTGTCCTATTAGTCTCTATTGGACAGATGACTTGTTGATAAGAGTCACAGCACAGCTTTTTAATTAGGTGTCTTGTGGTGTGTTTGTCTAATTAGTCTCTATTGGACAGATGACTGGTTGACAAGAGTCACAGCACAGCTTTTTATTTAGGTGTCTTGTGGTGTGTTTGTCTTATTAGTCTCTGTTGGACAGATGACTGGTTGATAAGAGTCACAGCACAGCTTTTTAATTAGGTGTCTTGTGCTGTGTTTGTCTTATTAGTCTCTATTGGACAGATGACTGGTTGATAAGAGTCACAGCACAGCTTTTTAATTAGGTGTCTTGTGCTGTGTTTGTCTAATTAGTCTCTATTGGACAGATGACTGGTTGACAAGAGTCACAGCACAGCTTTTTATTTAGGTGTCTTGTGGTGTGTTTGTCTTATTAGTCTCTGTTGGACAGATGACTGGTTGATAAGAGTCACAGCACAGCTTTTTGATTAAGTGGCTTGTGTTGTGTTTGTCTTATTAGTCTCTATTGGACAGATGACTGGTTGATAAGAGCCACAGCACAGCTTTTCTAGTTACAGTAGGTGTCTTGTGGTGTGTTTGTCTTAGTCTCTATTGGATAGATGCCTGGTTGATAAGAGCCACAGCACAGCTTTTTTAGTTACAGTTGGTGTCTTGTGATTTGTTTGTCTTAGTCTCTATTGGACAGATGACTGGTTGATAAGAGCCACAGCACAGGGAAGGAAACTGTTCATGATTGACCTGTACTGCCAATGTGCCCTCAGACTTCTTGTTATAGAACAGCTTTAACCCAGGTGGAAGGGTTTGATGCTCAGATCACCACAGTGTGGATTACTAATAACATATCAGTAGTTAAAACACTTGCAGATAGACACATACCATAGAATGTTTTTCTGAAAACACACAGGCATGCAAACACACACACACCAAACACACACTTACACACAGAGTCAAAGTGGCTGGTCTTGTCTGAAAGTGGTCCTAATTGCTGATGAATCATATAACACTTATCGCCCAGCTGGCCCTCTGATGCCATCTATAAAAGAGCGGATAACAGGCAAAAAAACAGACATACACAAAAGGCGTACACGCATGCATGAATGGTTCAGAACACATGCCCACGTGCACACACATGGCACACTAATAACTGATGGCATTGTACCATGGGGACGTCATCTCCGGCTGTGATCTATTCACACAGTAATGGAAGGAGATGGCGAGAGAGATAGCAGTGATTACCAAACTGAAAATGGTGTTGCACACGGGCTTACACAAATCTAAGATGAGTTATGAGGATGTGTCTGTGTGTTTTGTGTGTGTCTGCGCGTGGCAAGGTGTGTGTCATTAAGTTTGACATATTTAATCTGGATTTGAGATGAAGACAGGTAGGCATCATCAATCTTTGGCCTCTCTCTTTCTTGTCTCTCGTTCCCTTTTCACACATCCACACACCTCATGTCCTCCGACACACATGTGGGACTCATGACATACTTATCAGACCCCCATTATTAAACATATTGAAAATGTGCCAGCTGATAAAAATAAGTGGCTATAGGAATGGCCCCAATTCAAAGCGTATATTACAAGAAGATAGTTCTGGCTCTGGGGAGATATCTATTCTGCAGCTTAAAAAGGTTTAACCAAGAGAGTTTATGAGAGCTAAACTGAGGCGGCCTGCTTCAGAGAATTGAAACTGGACTGAACAAAGCTTTGGAAAATGAAGAAATGACAAATACACCAAACCTGTGAGAAAAGCAGACGTTGTATTCTTTCGTTCTCTAGAGAACACAGTAAGGAAGTGGATGGTAAAGAGGACATGAGTTAGTTTCTGTGGTGTCTAGTTAGAACTGTGTTTGTGTGTCACCCTGTGGCTGAATGTCACTGGATCCTCCTCAACTGGAACTAGTTACTTTTCAAATACAAACGCTGCTACGCTTGAGCTACGTTTGTGTGTGTGTTTGTTTCATTGACAGTTTGATAGGAGAGCAGAATAGCAACCCTCTGATCCAACACATTCACAGTTGTGTCCTCGTTAGCATTTGCCAAAACTCACAGAAATGTAAATATAGCTATGTTTTTTGGCCTAACTCAGCGGTGTGTTTGTGTGTGTGGGCATAATATTTAACTTGCTCAAAGGCAACAACAGATTCATTTTTCCACCGGCTCGCAAAATAATTTACTCATGAAGAATTTACTTCTATTGAGAAATAAACACATGAATTTAACTGAATTAATGTATTCAAAGACATTTAGAGGATAATGAATTAGAGAGAGACAGGGAGCGAAATAGGGAGGGAAAATAAGAGAGAAAGTATCAACAGAAAGAGTGAAAAGGAGAAAACAAGTGCATGGGAGCCAGGCTACGATGGAAGTTGAGCAATAGCAGTTTAGTTGCACATTCCTCTGCTTACTGTGTGCGGATAAATCTCTTTCTTTTCAACACAAGTGATTAGAGCTCTCACTAGCAGACTCACTGAAGCTACAAATCACTCCAATAGCACTGCCACGGAGGCTATGCAAGATATATGATGGCTAACTCCAGCTTTCCTATCCACGAGGGGCCCCTTGTGGCCGTTTAGCCCACCTGTCCAAACAGGGAAGGAGCTGAGCAGTGTGGGATTCATTACCTAGCCAAGAGTGAGCAGCTGCAAAGATGTGGTTAAAGCAGCAATATGCAACTGGAACACACACACAGGCACCTTAGTCTTTCTATCCGTACCTTAACACAGAAATTAATATTTGCTATTCCCTAGCCCTCACACTACCCTTCACCCCAATAACCTAAACTTAACCTAGACCTAATCCCTAACACTAAACCTAAAAATAAATTTCCGTAATGTAGACCTATCAAGAAACCTTGTGGGGACCGATTTGTCAGGTTATACTGTCTTTATGGGGACCACACATACTGTATACATATAGATTTCATTCACACAAACACACATAAGTGAGTCTATGAAATTGGTTATGTTCCAGATGGATATATGGCAGTACTGCGACAATCTCCACCAGTCTCTCTGCATTCCCTAGCGTATGTACAAGGAATTTTAATGTAGGTGAAAAAATACCATTTCAAGTTTCCAAAAGCAACATAACAAGATGTTTTACTAAGATGTGGATGCTAATGTGGGTAAGGGGTAAGAGCGTGGCTCAGTATGGGATGGACATAAATATTTCTTCCCCATAAGGACCCACTCCCCCACACAGACACTAATATGTGTGTATGCAGGCACACAAGCACATACACACACACACTTGTTCTACTGTTGAAATATGTAAATGCGCACATCTGGAAGCAATAGAGTGATGCTGTCAATTTCACTACCCTTTCCAACGTTTGACTGCACTCTTAAACAAATACTCAATCAGCAGTTAAATTACAGGAGAGTAATCTAATGCGTCAGGCCTGTTCACACATTCACACACACGCAAACACACACGCACACACACACAAATGTACAAACACACGCAAAATCATTTTAATCATGTACTGATTTGCTGAATGATGGTCTGGACACAACATAAATGTTTTTAGTGGTATAATTGACTTCCTGTTCAAGGATAGCGGGTAATTCTCCAATGAATAAATTACATCCAGAAAGTGAGAGTCATAGAGAGAGATGGAAAAAGACTGTACACTTACAAAAAATTAGTTAGTAATTGGAATGAAATCAAAATGTGTTTGAAAAAGAACAAAGTCAAAACATACAATATACCAACTGGTTTTGCATGGATCCACCTCATACTCCCCCCGGAAATCGGAGTCGCCGGTCTATTGAGCCACTGGCCTGAGCACAACACTGCAACATCTGCACAGCCAATCACTCCAGCACACCTACACACCGTAGTCTCTCATCAAACCCTAAATACCTGGGCTGTTTCTCATTGTGTTGTGCTTGATTGTCTACTGTGAATCCCTGCCATTGCTGTGTTTATTACTTGTTGCCTTTGGCTATTGTTAGTTGAATTCTTAGTGAGAACTTATTAAAATACTTATTGTGATCCTGCATCTGCTTCCACCTCTACTTCATCGGCGGAATCATCACAGGTTTGTTAAATGTGTCATTTTCTTTTGGACTTTTTCTGCAGACATTGTCATGGTTGTAGAATTGGCCAAACTAGAGAGAGATGACACACCAAGCCGATGGCCAAACCGTTGGTGCGACTAGGTAGACTGTGGCGACGGCCCGCATCGGCATTTTCAAAAAATTGCACCGGAACACATCGCTTTGACAACGACCGACGGCCAAGCACCACCTACGTTGTGCATGAGAGAAAATATCTCTCCATACCAGCAGGCGGAGATATTCTGTACTCTTCGATCAAAAAAGGGGACACCGGAAGCTAGGCAGCAATGCGGATATATAAATCGTTGTTGTGTCATTGTTGTGATGCCCGGCAAGGCAATTTTCACACTGGTCGTAAGGTTGATCACACTCATCAGGAACAATGTCCGTCGAAGACTTGCAAATTGTACTGGCGTTGGGAGGCCTCTGTCTTCTGTTGGTTGAACAAATACAAAGGAACTGTACCAGATGGGTCAAATCTTTCCCATTCCGTTCCACAATCTGAAGCAACTTCTCACAGGAATTAACTATGTCGCTACTTTATTTCTGACGTTGACGCCTTTTCAGTGGGGCAAAATTTAGCAAATGTGTATGCCTGTGCTGTTCTCCGATAACTTGTCCTGCACAATTATTTGCAAATATATTGGCTGTAGTCTAAAATATAAATATACATTCTGTTCTATCTCGTCAGGTGTTTAATCTGCCAAAGAAGTGCTATTTAGACTCTTCAGAAATAATATATTTATTGTCAATATAATATTACAAAGCAGTACAAATGAAACATACACACAGCACACTAAAAGGTAACTAGAATGAACATACACAGAATAGCAGTTATGCTAGATTACACTCCCAATTGTGTGTAATTTGTCTGGTTTTGATCCTCCAGCAAATGTTTAAACAGACAGTTTTCCATGTCATTCATGATATATGGCAGCCGACATACTCAGTGATTCCCACCTCTTCTTCAGCTCTTTTTCTGAAAAACAAAGCAACACATTAAAGCATTGTGCCTATGTCGAATTAATATATATAAGCTGTGTCAACAAACATTATTTTTACTGGTATACGATTTACTCAGATGTAATATTACTAAGCAAAAGTAACAATTCCACAGAAGTGCTGCATTTAGAATGTTAGCATTAGTAAAATTTCTGCAGAGGAGACAGTAAGGAAAGTAAACAGTATGACATGTCCCTCTTATAGCTCTTGCTCACTGCGGCAACTCCTGGCGATTTCAGGGTTAGCAACCAGTTAACGTCCGATCACTATGTCGCTACCTGCTGTGTTAATCCCCACCACCCACTGATAGCGACTAGCGTCTAGAGATTCCAGGCGATTCAACATGTTGAGTCGCTACGAGACGCCAGGCGCTAGTTGCTAACTCTGAGCCAATCAGAAAGTGCGGGGAAAAAGGTCAACAAAAGTGGGGAAGAAGGACCAGGGGGACAGAAGAACGTCTTGAAGCGAAAGGAAAGAAGAATGTGTTTTTCCGGTAGCAACATATGTAACGTGACAAAGCTGTTCATCAAACGAGTTAATAGACAGCGGATTGGACTTCATCTGTACTTTACAGGTTAGTTTTGATTCACTAATTTAACTTGCAGCTTTGTTTTTGCATA
>JACXGM010029842.1:0-13515 GCA_016801145.1 Umbra pygmaea
AGTGTGTGGGGATGAGTGTGTCTGGCTGAGTGTGTGAGGATGAAGAGTGAGGATGAGTGTGTATGGAGGAGTGTTTCTGGCTGAGTGTGTGAGGATGAAGAGTGAGGATGAGTGTGTGTGGATGAGTGTGTGTGGATGAGTGTGTCTGGCTGAGTGTGTCTGGCTGAGTGTGTCTGGCTGAGTGTGTAAGGATGAAGAGTGAGAATGAGTGTGTAGTGGATGAGTGTGTGTGGATGAGAGTGTCTGGCTGAGTGTGTGAGGATGAAGAGTGAGGATGAGTGTGTGTGGATGAGTGTGTGTGGATGAGTGTGTCTGGCTGAGTGTTTGAGGATGATACTTGTGGATGAGTGTATTCCTGCACTGAGAGGAACACCATACAGTACCTGACCCAACTGGAAATAAACACATAGGAGTAGTGACAAGGCCTGGTTAACTACTGTTTGTTTTCTCTCATTTCAACACACCAGTCAACAGCTTAGCTGTTTCTTCTCAGAGATGGGCCGGCAGCAAGAGACAGAGAAGCTGAGATTTTGTTTTGGTTTTGTTATTTATCCTGCGCAGCGTGAAACTCTATTTCCCTCCTGCCAAAAAGCAGTCCTGCGTCTGTTAACTGGAAGAATTCATTCCTCGGTTATCCAAGTTTGTGTTGTTGGCCATTGTTGTCAGTTATGAGGCCAGTTCTCCCTGTCTGTTACGCTGGTAAAGGATGCTGGCACTCTGTAGACTCAGAGGAATAAGTGGCAAAAATGATCAAATAAAAAGAGACCATAGAGAATCTCATCAAGACGCAGGCTCATGACAGCCGTGCCCAGTAGGTTCATCCTGGAGGGAACCGTTCCCCTGGGCTTGTACCCTTCCTTGCTTGTGAGGCACAAAGCACCCAGGCTAAAGACTATGAGGTAGTCAAAGCATCCATTCTTATGTGTTCATGTTGACCAGAGCTTTAAATGTCCATGTGTGTTTTAACCCAGCCCAGCCGGTGACGACCCAGATGCAGAACGTTACTAGATTGGCTGAGGCAGTGTTGCAGGCGGACTTCATAGACCCAAGGCAGATGGGACAGAGGAAGACAGGGAATCAACCAGAGAGACATTTGCCACCCAATCAGACCGAAAAACCTCCAGAACTGATGAGACTTCAACACTGAAGTCTACCCTTACAAAAAAGTATACTTCATGTGTATTTTTTATATACTAAGTAAACTAAATTGGCCCACGTTTTAGTTTATTTAGTACACTTTAAAGGATACGTATAGTTTATTTTAAGTATACTTTGGAATACTTTAAACTAGGGGTGGAACGGTACACAGAATTCACGGTTCGGTTCATACCTCGGTTCAGACATCACGGTTCGGTACGAGTTCAGTACAATGGAGGGAAAAGCTAAACAAAAATGCAGAACGCAATTTTTTTATTGTGCATGTCTCAAGCTGTATCATCTTGTGTCATATAGTTTCTACCCTGTTCTAGCACATCTGGGTGATTGCGTCTGATATCCGTTAGCATGTTAGATGTATTTCCACTCACATACCCAACAGCTGCTGAACAACGCTGACACACAGTCCTCATCTTATCCACCACTCTATCGACTGTACTACTGTAACTGATATATAAAATCTATGACTGTAACAGACTGGGAAACCGAAGTTTTCCGAAAAATTGCGATCTTAGAGGTTGGCGGTTCCTGTAACTCTTGTGGGTCGCCACCATAACTCGTCCTTAGTGCCGACTCTCTCACCGGACCGTCGATCTGACAAAAAACTGCATACATAGGTGGAGCTCGGCTAATTAGCTTCAGGGCTAAGGAGGGGCTACAGATTAGGTGTCGATAAACAACTTGCATATCTAACAGTAGTTCCTCATTACATTAATTAATTAGCACGTGAGTTTAATTTATATATTGTGTATTCTCCGTTTAAATTCATGCACCGAACCGTGACGCCCGTGACGTTCAATACCAATACATGTACCATTCCACCCCTACTTTAAACTAACCTGTGTAGTGCCTTTTTAGTTTATGAAGTAGACTTCTTTAAATGTTCCATACACAAAACACAAGAGTCATTTATAGTCATTTCCATTAATACTCCAATTTTAAATTATTATAGCGTAAGAGTATGCTATACTACCAAAACATTTTGAAGCCCAATACCCTTATAGTACTGTATACTAATAATTATAAATTGGAGCATTAATGGAAATGTCTATGTATAAAATTACTGTATGTATTACATGTATGAAACATTTAAAAAAAGTCTACTTTATACACTAAAAGGGCAGTACATAGGTTAGTTTAAAGTATTCAGAAGTGTACTTAAAATAAACTATAATTATACTTTAAAGTGTACTAAATAAACTAAAACGTGGGCCAATTTAATTTACTTAGTATATAAATAAGTATACTTACAAAACTAAACTTAAGGTATACATTTTTGTAAGGGGGCCCAGTCTATTATGAGTTTGAACCTAGAGGCCTCATTGATATTGCAAAGACAAGCGACGTTGGCATCACAGCCGAATGAACTATGTAACAAATTAGTTGAAATAAAAAAACTGGACAATTTGAAAATAATAAGGCCAACGTATGGAAGCATAGAGATCATGTTACAAAAGTCCCCAGTATTACCCTGTGGACTAATAAAACTTGGTTGTCTAAGTTTGTGTTGTTTCCATAGGCTATTCAAGTCTTTCAGGAAACAAGGGGTGTCATGTCTTCTTTTACAGTTACTGGTTACCTGTGACATAGTCTGATTAATATATTAGTTATTATCATTGTTGCAAAGCTAGATAGTACATTTGTTTTCTGTGACATTGCCAGCTATCCAGACTAAGCCATTCATATAGTGACTGACAGTGTTATATGTCTGTCTCCCCAATTCTTTAAAAAGGTGGAATCAGTCAGTTTGTGGTAAATGGGAAGTAATTGTTCCGGTAGATAATACAGTAGGGAACAGCAGCCGGTAGCCTCACCTCTTCTCTTTGTCCTGCTTGGGAAATGGAATTAAATGGGTTTAAATGGAATTAGAAGGGCTATACTACAAAATGTGCAAATGGCAGGAGTTTTCATTGCTGATAGGGGATTGCTAAAGTAGGTAAAGTGCATGTCTATTCAGTGATTCATTTGGAGACAGAGTGGAAGCATATGTGTCTGTGTTCATGAAGCTAGGGGATGTGAGGGGCGTGGCCCAAGCAGTGTTCCAATAAACATATTATGCCAAAGCAGGGTTTTTCAACAAGTGTTCAATGGATTTCCACTCCTTTCAAATCTATTGAACATGTTAAGCAGTGATGATGCCACAGATGGTTAGCCAGAGATTCCCTGCCCGTGGCCTACATGAGAGGAAGGTCCCACAGGCCACAGACACAGAAGACAACTTTCTGTGTTCCAGTAGAACAGCCAATAGAAAATCAGACCCCAATGACCTGTACAGTCAGGCTGGAGCTGACTCAAACTGGGCCAGCGACGGCATTTGATACAGCTGAGGCGGACCCATGTGCAGTCAGGGAGGCTCCTGTCAACCATGATAAACGTTGAGGAATTCACACCTTGATAACAGGCAGATGCAGCTACAGTAACACTGGCCTCAGGCTGTAGCGGAAACTCACTGCTCAGGACTGTGCTGTCTCTCCTACTGTACCAGAATCTGCCATGGTGAAGACATTCTCACCTTTTCTGTTGAGAGTTCACAGGGTCTACTAATAACATAGAACACTATTTTACCATCTACAGTGCATTGCATACTCACATTTTGTAGTGTGACAACCTGGAATTAAATAGGATTGTATTGGAATGTTTACAATTTGTCTCACACAACATACTCAACACTTTGAAGGTGCAATTTTTGTATTGTGAATAAATAAAAAAGACCTGATATTAGCTCTGCTTATCTCATTATATCTAACAATTTTGTTGGCCAGTGAAATGGCACAGGTAGTAACATCGACACATCATCGAACAATCATTGGTGAGTTGGTTTGATGTTGATGATGATTAATTGTTGTGTCCAAGGGCGGGCATAGGAGCGGGGGGGACAGGGGGGACAGGGGGGACATGTCCCCCCCAATGTAAGAACCAGATGTGGTCCCCTCCAGACATAATAACATTTTGCGAAAACATGAAATGGTTCCCCGCAATATCAAACTTACTCCTACTCCCTTGTGCATGTCCCAAACACAACAGATATTGTTCATATTTAGGAGGTGGCCCTTCTGGAAGTGAGATGCTAATTTGTGAGCAGGTCTTTAGAGACGAAGTACTGAAATACCAGGCCGTGTTTTGCACCTGGGCAGCATTTGAAATTGATGACACAAGCAGAATTTACACAGCAATGTCAAACGTTTATCCAGGCCATTCAAGCACTGAACAGTGACCTATTTCGCACGACCCGTAAAAAAATATGAAAAGCCGGTCCAAAGTGGATTTGATCTGGCAAGTGTTCAAACACTGCTGATAGGAAACATGGAGTTACTAGTAAAATTCATGTTAAATAGACTCTCTTTCCATCTTCTCACAACTTAAGATCGACCAAGGTATTTATTTTTAACGTTATAGTCAAAGCTATAGTAAAACTCTACAAAAGAAATTGAGCACAAAAAATGGCAAATATGAATGTGAAAATTCACATTGTGGTACAGGCTTGCATTGCTAATGTTCAGGAGCCTGGGTAACATACAAACACTGGCTGTGTATGGCCTTCAGATAGCAGGGCAATATTGGACAAAAGCAAAGAGCCTAGCAGGATGCTGTTTCTTATCACAGGTCATGGGCAGCCTCGCTTTATGGAGAATTAGTTGCTATTTGTACCTTTCAGTGTAACTGCCATTGTTATGTTTTATTACTATGCAGTATATTTCAATTGTGGATTAAAGTGAACCATTAAAAATCAACATGTGTGTCCGTGTGTTTGCATTCAATTCATGTCTGTGTGTGTTGGTCAGTGTATGTGTATTGCTAGTACTGTACAACACATACACAAACATGAGAGTGCATACACTGTACTTATACAGTATAGATAAGGTCACTGTAATTATTTCTATTCTATCTTTGCTCTGTGAGGTACCTAGGGCGCCAGTAGCTACCAAGCTATCCCCTGGGTTTTTACTTGGCATAGCCTGACCTGTAGTCATACCACTGTTAAAAATATTGCCCGGTAACAATACCCCCCCTACATCATTACTGTATTCTACAACGGAATAATTCATCATTACTGTATTCTACTATGGAATAATTCTTCATCACTGTATTTTACTATGGAATAATTCATCATCACTCTATTCTACTATGGAATAATTCATCATTACTGTATTTTAATATGGAATAATTCATCATCACTCCGTTCTACTATGGAATAATTCATCATCACTCTATTTTACTATGGAATAATTATCATCACTCTATTCTACCATGAAATAATAGATGTTAAAGCTGCACTATATAACGTTCCATTCATTTGACCTGTTGGCATTTTAGGTAGATTGTTTTGGAATACTTTTTTATATAGAGTATACATGTTTTTACTGAATACAGAAATAACAACTTTCGAAATTACACATTATTAATGGGTCCATAATATGCATTTGTTGCTAGTTATGTATCACTATATTCTATCATGAAAACATAGAACACCATTTTATTATACCACAGAATGTTAGCGCATGACTGTCATGGAATTGAAGAGCCCCATTGTTTTCTACCATAGCATCATATGGCACCACCCTTTATTAGTACTAACCACTACTTAATTTTAGCAGAGAAACACAGAACACTACCATTCATGCATTGTTCTTTTTCTCACTAGGTGGCCAGAATTTTAGGTACACAAATGTAGTGGATCTTGAACAGAGTGAATTCTTCAGGACAGAACTCCACTCAACCACTGTTTGTTAATGATCACATGCCAGCTCAAGTTGTTTCTTCAGGTTTTTACCCAGTCTGATTGTGTGCAACAACAGCCCTTCCATGACGAGGTGTCTGTCCTGTGTTGCGTTCTGCCATTACAGTTGTACTGCACCATTATTTACCTGTTTGTGGCTCCCAACCCACTTGTAATTGTCAAGGAAATGCAGTGTTGGTTAAAGTAGTACAGTTACATTCCAGTTACTTGCTGAGTTCATAAGTTTTGGAAAGTCCCTAATTAAGACAAATTGATCAGGTAAATGGAGTTAATATCTTACTGGTGACCATGATTGATATTTTCTTTACTCTTTCTATTTGTTTTATAGGTTACTTTAAAGATATGAACTCCATTTACCTGGGCCCGTATTTATCAAGCTTTTCAAAGTGCCATTTTAGTCTTAAGTGCTTAGAATTGACAAAATTTACTCCTACTCTCAAACTTAAGTGTAAAAGCAAGTTATCAAATTTCTCAAAGCTAAGAATCACTCTTACTCTCCCAGCTTTTTAAGACTGCTCGAGGTCTCTCAAGTGGTTAAGAGTTGCCAGTAGGGGCTTGTGATGGCGTAGACATAGACGTGCGCAAATCTTTTAGGAGAGGAAGAATGTTTTTTTTTATAGTTTGACGCTTCTTAATGAATTAAAAACGGTATTGTTTGGACAGAGCAGGCATCATCTTCGTCAGCAACTGAGTGAGGAACGTCATTTCACCAGTGACATTTATGCAGCAATTTATTTTCAGATAAATTGAAGGTGGTGATTATGCTTTGTTTGCAACGCAATGCTGATGATTTGGCCCATCACAACCATCAATAAGCCGAATTGTAATGGAAACAATTATTGCATTTACAGCTCAACACATTGTCACGCGTTTCACTGATTTCCCAACAACACCCCGCATAATCCAACAGAAGCAAACACAATTCATGCAAATAGCCGGCTGCCCAAGAGTAGTAGGTGCAATGGATGGCACTTATATAAAGATCATTGCTCCCAGCGCCAACGAGAATGTTTATATGAATAAGAAGAGGTACCACAGCATCAACGCACAAGTTCAGTTTGATGCAGACTACAACGTTTTGGATGTGGTACCCAAATGGCCTGGGTCTACCCGTGACGGGTGATATTGAATGAAACTGGCCCGAAGCAGCTGTTTTGAAAGGCACTTTCTGCTGCCAGAGTATACCCGCTCGTGGCTGCTCACCCCTTTTCATATGCCACTGACAGAAGCCCAAATGAATACAACAGGTAGCCTTTTTGTAAGCTATTTTTTCACAATTGTTTCATAGTTTATTAATAGAACACTGTATCCTGATATAGGCAATATATAATATATCCCTTCACAGGGCACATCGTATCACACGAAGTGTGGTGGAGAGGGATTGGCCAGTGGAAGCGCAGATTCCACATTCTCCACTTAGAAATTCAACTACAGCAAGCAGTGTTTTTTATTCTCTCCAGTTTGGTTATTTTTTGGAATCCATGGTGGCTATGATTACATCATTAACTCTAGGCTATATATAGGCAGGTCAGTTAACAGCACACTCGTTTGAAATATTTAATTGAGAAATAGTGGAAAACGTGTTGGAAACCTTTTTTGATCTTTAATTTACAATGTGTATATCAATTCTCTTAAATTCATTATTGTCAAATGTTTGTTGAATGTCAACTTCTCTTATAATGTCACCATTGAATGTGAATTTATCTGAGAATATTCTTAAACAAGTACATGTATTCAGTGATTGGATCTTGCCTATGTCGTCATCCAAAATCCCGTTTGCGGCACAGCAAAGTGTCGTGAATCAGCTCTAAGACTGACAGTTAAGACTTAGTCCTACACTTCACTAAAAGTAGGACTGAGATTTTTGATAACTAACTTTTAAGCGCAGCTTTGAGCCAAGAATTTTCTTACTCTTAACTGAAGACTTAGCAGTGTTCTTAAGAGTAATTGATAAATATGGGCCCTGATCATTTTGTCTTACTTAGGGACTTCCCAAAACTTGTGAACTCAAAATGTAACTGGAATGTAACTGGAATGTAACTGAAAAGTAGCATTACCCAACAGTGAAGAAATGCCTGCAGGAGATACCAACCAACATGGCAAATATGCATGGCCCCATTTAACTCATGATTCATGGAAATGTTGTGTAAAACACAACAAGCCACAAAGAATGCTGCGACCTTTTGAGGACTGTACTGTAAAGTGCCTCCTGTCCTATCCAAACACCTGAAGGGCATTTTCAGTATGCCGAATGTTCATTCAATCACACTGCGTGTTTGTACAGTGGGTATAGAAAAAAAATCATCCCCTGTAAAATAATCACATTTTGTTGCTCTGCAGCCTGAAATGAAAACGGACAGACACAGTTTAAGTTTTCATTCAGCTGTATGTACAACCCATAACATCCAAGTGAAAGATATAATACAAATTTGTCAGAAAAATAGAAATTAATTACAAATTAAAAAACAGAATCACTGAGTTGGAAAAAGAATCACCCCCAATTGATTTTCAACTGTGATCAGCTGTGGTCATTCTGATTTGCTCTGCATGAAACAAGTTTTTCCTTAAGCATTTCAGTCCTTGGTAGTGCAACTGAAAACAACAATCAACTATGGGTGGCAAGGCATTATCAGAAGATCTACAGGATAAAGTTGTGGACAGGCACAAGTCAGGAGATGCATACAAAACAATTTCAAAGGCTTAATCAGTGCCTAGAAGCACAATGAAGTCCATTACTAAGAAGTGGAAGGTATTTGGTACAAAACAGACCCTCCCTGGGTCAGAAGATTGCTCCAAACTGGATGAAAGATCCAGGAGGAAACTGGTCAGAGAGGCTACCAAGAGGCCTACAGCAACTTTGAAGCAGTTGCAGGAATTCATGACAAAGAGTGGTCATTGTGTGCATGTGACAACAATATCAAAAATTCTCCAAAAATGTGGCTTGTATGGGAGGGTTGCAAGAAAAAAGCCACTCCCCAAGAAAGGCCACATGAAATCACCACTGAGCTTTGCCAAAACGCACCTTGAAGAATCTAAGGCCAAGTGGAAAAAGGTGTTATGATCAGATGAGACAAAAATGGAATTGCATGGCTTCAACGCCAAGCAATATGTCTGGCGAAAATCCAATACAGCTCAACATCTAAATAACAACATTTCTACAGTAAAGCATGGAGGTGGTAATATCATGTTATGGGGTTGTTTCTCTGCAGCAGGGACTGGAGCACTTGTCAGGGTAGAAGGACAAATTCTGCTCTCTGCCAGAAAGTTGTCAATGGGGAGAAGATTTACCTTCCAACATGACAATGACCCAAAGCTCACAGCAAAACTGACCACACAGTGGTTGAAGGAGAAAAAGGTGAATGTCCTTGCATGGCCTAGTCAGAGCCCAGACTTAAACCCCATTGAAAATCTGTGGAATGACTTGAAGACAGCAGTCCACAAACAGTCACCATCAAATTTAACTGAACTTGAGCAGTTCTGCAAAGAAGAGTGGTCAAACATTGCAACGTCTAGATGTGCAAAGTTAGTAGAGACTAAAGGCTGTAATTAAAGCAAAAGGTGGTTCAACCAAATACTGAAACAAGGGGGTGATCCTTTTTCCAACTCAGTGATGTTTTTTTATTATTTATTTTTTTCGGACATGTTGGTTGTTATGTTATATCTTTCACTTCGATGTTATAGGTTGCACTGAATAAATACAGCTGAATGAAAGAAAAACTGTGTCTGTCTTCATTTCAGGCTGGAAAGTAACAAAATGTGATTCTTTTCTATTTCCACTGTATCTGTTTTTGATTAAACAGCATTTCACGCACTGTTGCTGGCATCATAAAGGGTGTCGTCAGCCATGTCTTTAACGAATTGCCCTTGTCCCCTTCACAGCCACTCATCTAAGGGGGGATTCCTCTCGAATATGGCAGGAATGGCAGAGTTTGCCATGAGTCGTGGCTTGAGCCAGGGTAATTTGCAAAGACATGGGTGATTTTACTATTAGCATCGCAAATTACTTGTATGTTGATTGAATGGGTTCCCTTGCAATTTATGTATATCAGTGTGAATAATTCAGCCTGAATAATTTGGGTAAATGTGTACACTAGATTTATGGCTATTTTCTCACATCTTCGGACACCACAATGATTTCCCTTGTGTGGTAATATTTTTCCTTGTAATTATGTATGGTTAGCAAAAATGGGAACTGCTCTGTCTTTGTAGATGAGAGAAGCAAAGTGTATGCACGTGGTGCACACGCTACATTATGGCCAAGCCTGCGCCCTTAAAATAGCATCTGAATAACCCGCCACTAACTTTAGAATAGGTTTTCCCTGGTCTGTGGCGAAATGGTTCTCCTGAAACTGCAAAATAGCACCAGGGAAAGTTTGCGCCGGAACATGCCTCCTCGTTTGCCCCCAGGAGCGCAAATTCATTTCCTAATTTACTGACGTGCATCTGTGGAGGGAAAAGTCCACTGTGCGTCGGGTGCAAAATAGGAATGATACATGCATCGGTGTAAAATGTCAATTGCGCTGGGTGCAAGATAGGGCCCTGTGGCATCACGCATCCACTTTAAGGTATTGCTGCTAACATTTAAAGCATTAAATGGTCTTGCCCCTCAATATCTGTCTGACTTACTCCACCCTTACCGCCCTGCCCGAGCCCTTAGATCAGCTGAACTTGGTTTATTGTCCATCCCTCGTTTACGGTTGTCTACTGTAGGTGGAAGGTCATTTAGTGTTAATGCTCCTAAATTATGGAGCTCGCTACCTCTCACACTACGTAATACCTCATCCATGGCTATATTCAAGACCCAGTTAAAAACATATCTGTTTAACATGCATTTTGTCTGATGTGATTATTTGTACCCATGTGACTGTAATGTATGTCTGAGTGTTTTTGTATTGTATATTGTAAAGCGGCCTTGAGCTACGGAAAGGCGCTATATTAATAAAACTTCTTCTTCTTCTTCTTATAACATTTCTAAAGAATGCAAATCATTTGGCTAAATGTTTCAATATAATTTTTATCTTGACGGGTTGACCGGATGAATACGGTATAACTTTAGGTAGCCAGCTAATTTGGCTACACATTTAAACTAATTCATGTTTGCATTGCTACAATATCTTAACATGGCCATCTGTCTAAAGTAAATTGTTGTTTTCTTGCAAATGTTAATTTAGAGAAAACAATAATTATTCTAAATTTTTACTCTCCTTTCCTTGTTCATCAATGATGGCAGGGTTTGTATAATTTAACAATGACATCATGGCAACCAAGGGACTGAAGTACAATTCCTGAATAGTAAAGCATAGCATTGTAAAACACTAATACCTGTACATTCTATAATATTCTATTAACCAAAGAATACCACTATTTTGTAACATAGAATCAAATTACACCTCTATTCTATCATAGGACACCAATACATTCTATTATTGAATCATAAGGTAATAATCAGGAATGATAGAATTTAGTATTCTACTTCTTTTTATGGACTTCTGTAACGTCCAGCCCTAGTGGGCTGCTATATGGACTCCTCTTTTGTTTAGTTAGGTCCCACCTGTATATGTCTGCCTTTGTTTGGAGTTCAGTGCTTGCACGGTGGTTCTGTTTATGTTCCCTTTAGGTTGCTTCCCCATGTATGTTCAGTGTTCTGTTTAGCTCCCCCTAGTGTCCCTTATGTGTCTTGCGTTTTTCCAGGTTTGCAAGGAGATTCTGTTTGGTGAATGTTCCCGCCCCCTCATTCCCTTGTTCTGTCTACCAATAGATCTCTGTCTAGTTAATGTCTTGCCCAGGTGTTGTTCATTGTTCCTCGTTTGATGTCTTATTTAACCTTGGTGTTTCCTCCATGTCAATGTCATTCCTTGTTCCTGTTATGTCCGGATGCTGGGTTGTAGTTTGTGGTCGGTATTATTTCTGTTTCAGCCTCACGTGGCAGTTTTGTTTTATGAGTACTAGAATAAATATAATTTATCATTGCAATTCCTTCGCACCTGTCTCTCTCTCTCCGCTACACCATGGGACATCGTAACAACTCATGTATTTTCTATCCATAATATTCTTATGCTAAATATTCATAAATTTAACTAGAATTATGGAGATTTCTGAATCGTTCTATAATTTAGGGTCAAAAGGCCAAGTTAAAAATTTAATTTTGATTGCATTGTGGATGTCAGAGAATTAGGCCTTGATCTTGATCCAGCCTCCACCACTAATGGTTATCTGAATATTGAATACATTAGCATCAGATTAACTAAGACCTCAGCAAACAACACCTCCGGCTTTATCCAGGAGCTGTCAGGGGCGCTGAACATTTAGGGAGTCAAACTTTTAATCAGAACGTTGCCAGTTCGATTCCTGAGTTTCGAGTCCTATGGTTTGTTTAGCAGTCCTATGGTTTGTTTAGCAGTCCTATGGTTTGTTAGCGGTCCTATGGTTTGTTAGCGGTCCTATGGTTTGTTAGCAGTCCTATGGTTTGTTAGCAGTCCTATGGTTTGTTTAGTAGTCCTATGATTTGTTAGCAGTCCTATGGATTGTTAGCAGTCCTATGGTTTGTTTAGCACACCTACTGTATGGTTTGTTTCGCAGTCCTATGGTTTGTTAACTATGGTTTGTTACCAGTCCTATGGTTTGTTAGCAGTCCTATGGTTCGTTTAGCACTCCTTTGGTTTGTTAGCAGTCCTATGGTTTGTTTAGCACTCATTTGGTTTGTTAGCAGTCCTATGGTTTGTTAGCAGTGCTATGGTTTGTTAGCGGTACTATGGTTTGTTTAGGGGTCCTATGGTTTGTTTAGCAGTCCTATAGTTTTTTTAGCACTCCTATAATTTGTTAGCAGTCCTATGGTTTTTTAGCAGTCCTATGGTTTGTTAGCAGTCCTATGGTTTGTTTAGCAGTCCTATGGTTTGTTTAGCAGTCCTATGGTTTGTTTAGCAGTCCTATGGTTTGTTAGCAGTCATATGGTTTGTTAATCATTCTTATGGTTTGTTTAGCAGTCCTATGGATTGTTTAGCACTCCTATGGTTTGTTTAACACTCCTATGGTTTGTTTAGCAGTCCTATGGTTTGTTTAGCAGTCCTATGGTTTGTTTAACAGTCCTATGGTTTGCTTAGCAGTCATATGGTTTGCTTAGCAGTCATATGGTTTGTTTAGCACTCATATGGTTTGTTTAGCACTCATATGGTTTGCTTAGCACTCATATGGTTTGTTTAGCACTCATATGGTTTGCTTAGCACTCCTATGGTTTGTTTAGCACTCCTATGGTTTGTTTAGCACTCCTATGGTTTGTGGGAAGAAGCTGTAGAGAAGCACAATATTGTCATATTAGTATCTTGTTAGAGTTCATGGTTTGAGTGACTGGAGTCTTTGCTGAATCCCTGGGCCTTCCCCTGGCCCCGTGTGGTATAGAGGTCCTAGATGGCCGTGCTCTTGACCCCCATGATGTACTGGGCCGATGCATCTACACCCTGCAGAGCTCTGTGGTCGTGGTCTGTGGTGTTGATGTACCAGGCAGTTCTCTGTCTCTACATATGTCTCCCAGTCTGTCTCCCTCCCAGTCTGTCTCCCTCCCAGTCTGTCTCCCTCCCAGTCTGTCTCCCTCCCAGTCTGTCTCCCTCCCAGTCTGTCTCCCTCCC
>JACXGM010029843.1:0-13514 GCA_016801145.1 Umbra pygmaea
ATTTAGAGAAGTCAACTCAAAATTATGTGTTCACTCAATTTATTATTCACAGTTTAGCCAACTTATAAGCAAACTTACAAAAGTTTGTTAAATTAACTGAGTATTGCATGTAAACGTCATGTTTCCTAGAAAATGTGTTCACTCAACTTAAAAAATATAGTACACTCAATGTTTGCAAGTTGGCTTTTTTACAGTGTAGTGTTCCTTCACTTAACCTGACTACAGATATTTACTACACTACACAGAAACGCCAGAAACTCAATCCTGCCCGTGTATTTACCGCCACCTACTGTCAGGCCATGGAGATATGTTAGCGCTGCTGACTACTCTGTTGCTGCTGCAAACCACACTAGTGAGTCCGGGACATGCCACAAATCACTTTAATGCAGAAATAGGCAGCTAGGTCTTTGCATTTGAATGGTATACAACAAAATGGCTGCCGCTCTGACCATTCTGCTACATTGAATTGGAATGGAATTTCTATTAATTCCATTTATAAGTAAAAACCACATGACTACCTAGCTTAGTTAGTAACATATTGTAAAGGCTGGCTAGCATGTTGATGCTATGAGTTGAGATGTTTTGACCACTAAAACTACACTTCGGCTGAGACTGTGTTGATAGCTTGTAAGCTGGACTTGGAGCAAAATAAAACATACCCTTTTCAGCAACTCCTCCTCTTTCCCTGCCTACCATTTCCAGTGCTCGTTTTCCAATTTCATAAGTTAAAAACAGAGAATGAAAAGTGCCACCTGCTGTGAATTTCACAGAGGTGGAATAGACTGAAAACTGAAAACGAGCTCTAAATTGGTTATCCATCATCCTATTTAATGTGTGGTAACCAACCAGCCAATAAAAAAAAACTTTGTTGTCCCAACTTATTCAGATGTTCGAACATTACACAGTTTTTTTAAGTCGCCATGATACTATTATCAATAGGATGGTGCAGTCTTTCAACACTATAAGTACAAGACTCCCAACTGATCATACTTGTAAATCACAAAACCCTGCATTCAAAGCAAGTGATTCTCCATTCATCTGGCTTGTAAACATCGTTCACCGGAAGAGCAATATTTCACCCTCCAAGTTTCTGGTGAAATAAAACGAGTACATTCATTAAGTCAACTTAACATGTCATAGTGCAATTCTTTCAGTTATGTCATTGTAACAACTCACTTAGTCCAAGAACAAACAGTGTAAGACACTTTTTAAAACGGCCCTTTGAAGTGCTAAAGATATTCTGTACATTTAACTGTCACATTAGGCAAAAATCCAACTGTACATTTCCCATGAAATTAACAGTAACAAACTATTTCCATAATTTTCATCCAATAATCTAAATGAAGATTCACCTGGTTCAATGAAGACATCTTCTCCAATCATCGATGCAAGAAACAAACTGTTATTGCAACATACAGGTTTTGTGTAATCACTGTAACGAAGAACTGAAATAAAGTTGATTACAGTAAATGCAATAAATGTTACTGTAGTTCATGGTACACTAATCTGCATCAAATCGGTCTTCTGGATTTGGTCATAAATTCCTGTGCCTGAAGGAGGGTCACATGCTGATGGGAATGGCGGTCATAGATATTCCAACTCCAAGTTGAAAAAAATTCCTCAACAGGGTTGAGGAAAGAAGAGTATGGGGGCATATAAGGCCAGGAAATGGGGATGAGCCTGAAACAATTACTCAATCACATGGAACCTAACATTGTCCCAGACAAGTACATAGGTGACCTCTTCACACTGACACACCGGCTAAATGACATTTAGGAACTCAATGAGATTAGCAGCATTGTAGGACCCAAGAAGCGGCCTTTGTCCTACCACCCCATCATCTGATATGGCAACACACATGGAGATGTTTTACCCACGTTGTCCAGGCACTTGTACTGTTGCTCGTTTGCCAATGAGATTGCACCCATGGTGTCAGGTTTTGGCCAGGTTGAAGCCCGCTTGATCAACAAAGATGAACTTGTGATGGTTCACAGCAGCATCAAGCTCCGTCACCCTCTAAAACAATGGTTACAGTAAATGTCTTAAAAAACAAGAGGCTAATTTCACAGCAATTGATGCCTGTCCTCCCCGAGCCTGTTCCTTCCTGAGCCTCTCCTCCTCTCTGAGCCTGTCCTCCTCTCTGAGCCTCTCCTCCTCTCTGAGCCTGTCCTCCTCTCTGAGCCTCTCCTCCTCTCTGAGCCTCTCCTCCTCTCTGAGCCTCTCCTCCTCTCTGAGCCTCTTCTCCTCTCTGAGCCTCTCCTCCTCTCTGAGCCTCTCCTCCTCTCCGAGCCTCTCCTCCTCCCCTAGCCTTGTTTGTTAAAGCACTACAGTAAGTTACCAATGCTAAGGTTGTGGGTTCACATCCCACTGATGTAATAACCTCCTTTAGGGTTGAGGTTCTGAAGTTGTGCTTCTGACTATATCAGGCAAAACAAACAACAATACATCTAGTGTACGCACATGTTTTACTGACTATCAATTAGGAACAATGAACATAGTGATAGTAAAAAGTATTTTAACAATAGAGAAGAAAATCTTGTCCAAAGTTTTGCATGTACTTTGTATGACCATTATGTATATTCTCTGGTCTCCAAAAGGGCCAGACATTGATTGACTTTTGTATACAAGGCCATAATACACAAACTGACATTTTATCTTACCTCAGAAATACGTGGAAAATTACTAGTTATTTAACACAAAAGACTGGGTAGTGTTGAATGAACCTTGTTCCCCTCAATGTTGGGGAAAATTGCATTTGTCTACCATGGCCCTCACCCTTGGAATGCTTTGGATTGAGATCTTTAATGACAACATACAGTCAACACACCCATTTAACGTCTCCAGTATCCAGGCCCGACCTTGCTTTTCTTTAGAAGCAAACCAGCAGTGGAATACAGGACTCTGTGTTGCTGGCTTTTGAATCTATAATGAGTGCAAATAAATGAGCTGATACTAAATGTTGCAAATAGGTGACATAATGTTTCACTTTGTTCAATGTAGATATACGGTCGATAGTATATCGTTCCATGTTGGTGTGTGAAGTAGTGAGACAAACACGAAGGAGTACACCTAAAGCACACGGTTTATAATATGGAAAACACACATACAAAAGGAACCTCTGTGGGTGAAAATGCATTCAGTACTATAACTCTACACAGACCTACACAAAACAATGTCCGACAGCTACCAAACACTAACACAATACTTGTATACACAGACTAATGGAAATAGTGGTTGCAGCTAGAGACTTATTGATGGAAATCTATTGGCAGACAAAAGACATGTGAACACTCATACTGAAGGAATGGGGAAAAATACCTGACACTAAATACAAACAGGGTAGAAAGCAGAACCTGAACAATTAACTCACACAGAGAAGAACCGGTGCCTATAATCAGCTCCCCGAGGGAACGACCATGACAATTGTTGTAAAATGTATTCCAGGGGTGCCCAATATTTTGCACACAGCTCTACAACTCTCAGCGGTTTTTGATTTTATGGCAATATACCACAGCTAAGTGCTGCGTACAAGCAATCTGTGATGCGTCATGCCTAAGAACAGCTTCTAGCTGTGATATATACTACAACCCCCAGTGCCTTATTGCTTATGTATATTACAGTGCACCATATACAGCATGTGTAATTTGTATTGTTCAACACACAATATGCTGTTGTCAAACTGTATCCTAGTTTCTCCTGAAGTGAGCTCAAGACTGTGTTTCAAGTTAGATAGGCCTGCTTTACCTCAGGCTCTATGCATAGCCTTTTTTATGGGAAAGTGTTTGTGTGTGTAAATGTTTGAGATTAAACATACTGTACAGAATGTATATAAGTTACCTGTAGGTTCTGAAATATTTGGACACTGACACAATTTTCACACTTTTGTCTCTATACGTCACCACAATGGAATTTAAATGAAACAACCAAGATTCAAGTAGTGCAGACTTTCAGCTTTAAACCAATGGTTTGAACAAAAAATAGTGTATAAAATGTTTAAGAATTGCAACCATTTTCATACACAGTCCCCTTATTTCAGGGGCTCAAATGGAATTGGACAAATATAGGGCTGCAACAACGAATCAATTAAATCGATTAAAATTGTTAGCAAAGAATTTCATTATCGATTCATTGGGTCTATGTTGTTGCTCGCTGTGTGGTAGCTACATCACTTAAAGAAAAAAAACCTTTTAAACTGTCTGACTGAAATATTCGATATTATGGCAGAACTTCACTTTAAATTCAACAAAAAAGTGTGCAAACTCTGTAAAAACATAAATGGCATGGAATGGGAGCACAATCGTAATGAGGGAGCACTTGAAAAGAAAACAGGTTGGAGCGATAAGCAAAGGGGACATAACAGCAGGGTAAGTTACTACATAATAATAATTATTTAATAAATAGCCGGTGTTTGGTCGCGATCCAGCTTAAAAGGTCTATTAAATCCAATCCTCTTCAACATTGCACAAGTGTATTTAACCAGCAGGCTAATTAATGTTTGTGGTAGAGCAGCCACGGTAGAGCTAAATCTAGCAAATTTATTAACACTATCCAGTTGTGCTCAAGTAAACAAACAGAAAGAGTTATGCAAAATTAATTTAAAACACAAATCAGATCTTATTACAGATTATTACAGTATTACAACATATGCTAACCTTGTACATCTTTGGGGATGCTCATTTGTTAAAGGTTTCCCTATGTGATTGACTTTTGTTGTTTTTTCACTACTGTTGCACACAGAATAAACTCCAGAGAGTCCTTGTAAAATAAAAGTAAAATAAAAGTAATTCTAAATCAGAAACAGTAAATAAGTCAAAATAATCCTAAACAGGTAAAATACATAAAGCAACAACATTTCTATTCAACAGCCCTCTCGGTTTTAGGACTAAGGTTATTTACAACTGTGTTCTAGAAAAGCTGTTTCTAGAATAGAACTGTGTAGACAGAATTATTTTAACATCTCAGGTCCTTCTAAGCAAGGTAAAAATACCATATTTTGCACCTTACTAAAAAATTGCATATGTTTTGCAAATGTTTTGCAGCATACATTTAGGTCTTATGTGGTAAAATCTTCAATTTGGAATAACATTATTATTTTTTTCAAATAAAATTATGGAAATATTTGTTAGTCTGTTTATCCAATTCACCGATTAATCCAATAAATAATTGACAGATCGATTATCCAAATAAATAAAATCCAAAATGCACTACTTAAATTAAGTAAACGCTTAACACACATACGCCACATAGAAATAACATTTTCCAACAGCAAACAAGACAAAGCCAGGAACTAATATATGGATAATGATGAGGATATTCTAGTTCGGTGTGTGGGTTTGACTGCAAGACCAAGTGATGGATGGTTGAACTGTGGTTAACAAACAATCCAGACATTAAGCAAAATGACCTAAAAACCAAAGCCTGTGATGGCCACCATGTTAGCTAGCTGGCTAACATCAAGATCATTCTAGCATGCTATTATTATTCTTATGTAATGTACATTTATCTAAAGTTTGTATTGCTGGCCATGTAAATGTTACCAAATATTATCTGAAGCGATCAAATGTTGTGTGGGGAACTTTTTATGTAAGCAACATTTTCTTCCAGTATTGTAAAATTGTTGACTGCAGATGTGTTTTGAACAGTAAATATTTTCCTGACTGGAAAAATGTTATACAATTAATGTCACGATTCCCAGAATATCCCAGAAGGGAAGAGGAACCAGACGCAGAGTAAAATTATACTAATGTGATTTAATCAGGAATAAATGTTCAGTACACTTGACATGTTCCAGAAATAGAACAATTCCCAGGAATCGAAGAGTGCAAGCAGGGTACTCTAGGTATATTGTATAAAGGCATACATACAATACCAGAAAAGGGATTGTCAGTGGGCAGGCAGAGTTCGGCAACATGGCAGAATATCGGGGAAAATGTTCAAAAGGTAATACAAAACAAGTGGGAAATACAAAATCAGGTCCAGGTAATCACAGATCTAAGGTACAAAAGGTATAATATAAAAAAACAAGGTCCAAGGCAAAACTGGTCAAGGTCAAATACTCCAAACATAAATAGACCTGGTGCTCAGTAGTGTCACAGCAAAATATCACCTCACAATGAGGAACAAAAAAGGGGTATATATACTGGGGTATATAAGGAACAGGTGATCTGAATACGGGCTGATTGGAATCTGGCTAGAAGGATGCATTCATGGAGACTCGGAATGAAGGAGATTACTGTAGTGGGGATTACAGCATTTATTTCAACACTGTTGATTGAGTACAATCACTATAAAATTGTTGTGATTTATAAAGACAATTATGTTCACAGCATTCTGTAGGCCTATATTTCTGCATTCTAGGGCACTGATTACATGCATGTTCATTTATTAAATTAGATGGCAAGTAAAATCTTGAAAACGCAGACTTTCTAAAGCTAATGCAAACTGTAAGAATAAGTACAGGTGAATACAGTGAATAAAGGGCACACATACACCACATAGAAATAACATTCTCCAACAGCAAACAAGACAAAGCCAGGAACTAATATATGGATAATGATGAGGATATTCTAGTTCGGTGTGTGGGTTTGACTGCAAGACCAAGTGATGGATGGTTGAACTGTGGTTAACAAACAATCCAGACATTAAGCAAAATGGGCTCTGATGACCTAAAAACCAAAGCCTGTGATGGCCACCATGTTAGCTAGCTGGCTAACATCAAGATCATTCTAGCATGCTATTATTATTCTTATGTAATGTACATTTATCAAAAGTTTGTATTGCTGGCCATGTAAATGTTACCAAATATTATCTGAAGAGATCAAATGTTGTGTGGGGAACTTTTAGTTATGTAAGCAACATTTTAAAGTAACCAATAAAGGCATACATACAATACCAGAAAAGGGATTGTCAGTGGGCAGGCAGAGTTCGGCAACATGGCAGAATATCAGGGAAAATGTTCAAAAGGTAATACAAAACAAGGTGGAAATACAAAATCAGGTCCAGGTAATCACAGATCTAAGGTACAAAAGGTATAATATAAAAAAACAAGGTCCAAGGCAAAACTGGTCAAGGTCAAATACTCCAAACATAAATAGACCTGGTGCTCAGTAGTGTCACAGCAAAATATCACCTCACAATGAGGAACAAAAAAGGGGTATATATACTGGGGTATATAAGGAACAGGTGATCTGAATACGGGCTGATTGGAATCTGGCTAGAAGGATGCATTCATGGAGACTCGGAATGAAGGAGATTACTGTAGTGGGGATGTGTTCATATGAATCTGGCTAGAAGGATGCATTCATGGATATTTGGGATGAAGGGGATTACTGGAGTGGTGATGTGTTCATATGAATCTGGCTAGAAGGATGCATTCATGGAAACTCGGGATGAAGGGGATTACTGGAGTAGGGTTGTGTTCATATGAATCAGGGAGAAGGAAAAACACTAGAACATACCCAGGACTAAACTCTAAAATTAAAACAAAACAGAACAGAACACAGGATACAAGGAAATCATTCCTATTCAATTCCATTAGAAATGTATTTTTCCCAGTGAGTTAAAATGGAAAAATAACAGTGATTAATTAATATTAAAAACTCTATTTAATACATACTTAATTCATTTAATAGTTTTATTGTTGTAGCAAAAACAAAGGTCTGTTTCACCAGTGCAATGCAGTTATAGAAAATACATGTGGGTCTTTTTTGACCCACATACAGTATGAAAACTTAGGGTAGTGATGCGAAACAGTTTTTACTTAAATAATAAGAATAAAAAAATATATGATGTTGGAATATTAAAAACATGTAACTTCATTCCTGGAATATTAGTTTATGACTTTTTGAAGGGAGATATTTATTTGTCCCGTTTTTATTATCCTATCAACTCAATTCAAAGATCGAAATGCTTCAAAACTAGCCTTTTGTATTTCCAAAAATATTGTAGTGCCGTAACCACAGTTTTTTTTTTAATGTACGGTGGTTTGAGTTGGGAATTAATTTACATGTTGAAAAGATGTATTTACTGACTGTCGAGTCAGAAACATGACCAGCGCAACGATTTTGAATTGTTTAGGGTTCTGGAGTGTTTCTTTAAGTAGACAATGTTTGATAGCAACAGCTTTTCTCGGCCTAACGAGTCATGCGCTAAATCTGACATATGCAACCGGTTAACAAATCAAATATTACGCAAATCCCTGTGATCACCCAGATGAAGTTTAGTTTTAAAGTAACCAACAGTTTAATGTTTTTTTTTGGTTACCGGTACTTGGTGTAATAAAGGGTGTTACAGCAAAACCTTGTTAATGACAATAAGGCACACGTGTGTGCATTCAGGACTGCCAACAGAAATGTCTGGGCCCCTGAAAAGGTCCAGTGAATGGGCCGCCCCCAGTGCACTTTTGACAAAATACTGCCCATCCCTGCTCGCAGTGATATTATTCTGTAAATTTAAACAATGACAATATGTTGCTTCGTTAACTACCTTACTCAAAGCAAACTTAGAGTGGAAAGTGTTCCAGGCTTATCTGTGTGCAGTAGAGGCAGAGGACCATGTTGCAACAGCACTGAGGCGCGCTGACCAGTTTGATTATTAGTATCAACTGTGATAAACAGATACCATTATAGATATACTGTAAGTATGATGAGATTATAACAAAATCCATCACATGCATCCTTCAGTGAATAATAATTTATCCTTGTCTAGAGGTTGCAATTCTTTCTAACCCAAATATTACAGCATTTATTTCAACACTGTTGATTGAGTACAATCACTATAAAATTGTTGTGATTTATAAAGACAATTATGTTCACAGCATTCTGTAGGCCTATATTTCTGCATTCTAGGGCACTGATTACATGCATGTTCATTTATTAAATTAGATGGCAAGTAAAATCTTGAAAACGCAGACTTTCTAAAGCTAATGCAAACTGTAAGAATAAGTACAGGTGAATACAGTGAATAAAGGGCAAATTTAACCTATGTACCAATAAATTATATATTTTAATGTGCATATGTAGACTCAAAACATGGTTGAAAGTATAAATCATGGTCAGTGTATATATTCCGTAATACAGTGAATGTAAATGTTTCTAAATTCCCCTCCCTCAGTTATTTCCCAAAACAGTGTTGAGGAGAGTGATTTGTCATTGTTAAAACTATTGATTGGTTGAAATAATGTGCAACTCTAACATCCACGTTATTTGACAATGTTATCAATGCATTTCAGTGCTATAGCTCCATCTCTAGGTTTTATGGAAACAACTGTATGTATCTGTCATCAGAGCTATCTTTGTGTCTCAGTGTTGCAGGGTTGACATGGTAAGGAAATGGATCAGACTGTGTGAAAGTGTTGTAGTCTGTTCTTTATGCAGTTTTGAATTGGATTCTCTCAGTGTTTGCCTCTGTGCATTGCAGAACCCTTTTAAATGCCCTGCTGTGTGTATTTCTGTTCACAGCTTTCCCTTCTGGCAGAGATGGGTTTTCGGGGTGTTCTTCTTTATGTGGACCCCTGTGACAGCCCCAGTGACCAGAGTCAGATGAACAAGGCATTTGGGGTCACCTTGAACCCTGGAGGAGACCCCACTACTCCCGGGTACCCCAGTATTGGTGAGTGTACTGAACACTTTCTTTGAAGATGATTCAGGATGAATATAATGTCATTCAATAACACATGACCACCACACAGTTTGAAGAGTAACTATCCTCTGTAGTGCATGCTTTCAATCTCTGGTACAGTACATCTCACTTTATGCATTTCCTGTTCACGAAAAAGAGGCACTTTTCGCCAATTCTGACATCTATTACAAATTCCTTTAAACATTGATACATAACGATAATACCTTGGAGTACACTAGGCCACAGACAATGTGAGGCTTACGTTGTGATTTCAGGGCCTGCACGGACACAGCAGTGTTATAATAAAGCACATGTGCATTTGTCTCATGGTTTGGCCAAGCAAATCTAGCACTGGCGAATATCAACCAAGCATTGAAAAGCAACATGCCAACCCAATAAAATTCCTAGCTTGGGCAGGGATTCCAAAGTTCGTAGTCGCTAGCTACACACATGACATGCTCCATTCCAAAGTTCATAGTAGCTAGCTACACACATGACATGCTCCATTCCAAAGTTCATAGTAGCTAGCTACACACATGACATGCTCCATTCCAAAGTTCATAGTAGCTAGCTACACACATGACATGCTCCATTCCAAAGCTGTACAGAATCATTCACATCCCTAAAACCCTATATCATCATTCATTTGGTATTCAAATGCCAAAAGAGAGACACATAACTTAAGCCAACAGGCCTTATGTTGGTTTCATTCCAATTCAGTTTCTTGAATTATGTTAAGCCTAATTAATGTAAACCTGAACAAAAATATAAAGGTTTCCTGTGGTTATTATATTGTTCTACATACACATACACCGGCCACATCTAAACAGCTAATCACGTGGCAGCAACTCAATGCATTTAGGTATGTAGTCATGTTCATGACGATCTGCTGAAGTTCAAACCAAGCATCAAAAAGGGGAAGAAACATTGATTAGGGGCTTTGAATGTGGCATGGTTGTAGGTGCCCGACGGGCTGGTTTGAGTATTTCAGAAAGTACTGATCTGCGGGGATTTTCTTGCACAAAAATCTCTAGGGTTTACAGAGAATGGTCAGAAAAATAGAAAATATCCAATCAGCGGCAGTTCTCTGGGCGAAAATGCCTTGTTGAGGGCAGGTCAGAGGGGAATGGACAGACTGTTACAACCAAGGTATGGAGAAGAGCATCTCTGAACACCCAACACATCAAACCAGGAAGCAGATGGGCTACAACCACAGATGACTGCAAGAGGTGTCACTTCTGTCAGCTAAGAACAGAAAACTGAGGCTGCAATATGCTCTGACCCAGTTGAAGATTGGAAAAACTTTGCCTTGTCTAATGCGTCTCGATTCCTGCTACTACATTCAGATAGTAGAGTCGGGATTTGGCATTAAGAATATAAATGCATGGATCCATCCTACCTTATCTCCACAGTTCAGGCTAGTAGGTAGTAGTGGTGGTGTGAGGGATATGTTCATGGTGCACTTATGGCCCCTTAGTACCAAATAAGCATTGTTTAAATGCCACAGCCTACCTGAGTAATGTTGCTGACCATGTCCATCCCTTTATGATGACAGTGTACCGATCTTGTAATGGCTACTTCTAGTAAGAGAATGCGCTATTTCACCAAGCTCACATCATCTCTAACTGTTTATTTTGACATGACAATGAGTTCACTGTACTCAAATGTCCTCCACAGTCACCAGATCTCAATCCAATCAAGCACCTTTGGGATGTGGTGGAACAGGAGATTCGCATCCTGGATGTGCAGCCGACAAATCTGCAGCAACTGTGTGATGCAATAATGTCAGTATGGACCAAAATCTCAGAGGAATGTTTCCAGCACATTGTTGAATCTACGCTTTGAAGATTTAAGTCAGTTCTGAAGGCAAAGTAACAGGTGTACCTAATGACGTGGCCGTTGAGTGTATATGACATGGAAAATGTGTACTTTATTAGTCATGGGCAAACATCAGAAATTATATTAATGCAGAGGGTTTGGAAATGATGGAAGCAATATTCTATCTGTAATATTAAAGCTGATCCTACCCTTTAGAAGAAGTTAAAAAAAAAATTATGCAGATGATCGGTGAGGTAAAATGAGAACCAGTGGTAGCCAAGGTAAAATGAGAACCAGTGGTAGCCAAGGTAAAATGAGACCCAGTGGTAGCCAAGGTAAAATGAGAACCAGTGGTAGCCAAGGTAAAATGAGAACCAGTGGTAGCCAAGGTAAAATGAGAACCAGTGGTAGCCAAGCCAAAGTAGGCTACAGAACTTAGCCACTATTTATTAACTCATATGAGTGCCTTTCTTGGGTGGAGAAGTCTAGAACCTAGCTACTGGTACTTTCTTATATGCTGTTGGCATAGATACAGAACTCTGTTATGCACATCATGCTCAATAGTACTGCAATTATTTTCAACTGCCAACATAGTTTTTTAACCAAATAATTTTTGTCTTGGCAACTTTCAATTCTGTAAATGTGTTCAACCTTGCTATGGAGTACTGAACTGTCATCCACATATTGTGTTTTTTCGACTGGGCACAACACTTGTGCAACTTTGATTGACAATCATATTTAAGCACACTTGAGGGAGCACATGTCAACACTTAAAAACGTTTTTAAAAGCAACATGACATATAAAATGTCAAAGGATTTTCTCTAATGCAAACATTCTAGATTAGTGTTTCAAATGTAGAAAAAATATGTCATGTCCAATTCCCCTGACCCTGCGTTGTCGTCAACTCCTCAGCAGGGCTGATTGACAGTTGAGGGTGCTCACATGCTTCCGTCAAGCACATGTTGCAGAGACGTCCGTTTCTTATCACACTAACATATTTAGTCAGTAAATGCATTGACTGGTTAAACATTGGCAGACTACGCTTTGCATATTTTTACAATATATGAACCAGCTGAATATTCTAATTGTAGAAAGAATCACATTCATTTTCCTGTTGTCTTGTTTATTCAAATTGTCGCAAGGAATGAAGATTAAGGAAAAAAATAATGTGTATTTTGTGAAGTTGGTTATATTGTAATTTTATTTCTGTAATGATAGAACCAGTGTGCTTATGGACACCAGTCAGATTCCCTAACAACCAGGCCACCTTGACCCCCAATAAATACAATATGTAGCGATTACGTACCTGTTATTGCCAATTACTAAATAGTTTAGTCTGTCTGAAGCCAGATTGTTTTCTTATATATCCTAAGTATGGCTGATGTTTGCTGCAACATCTTTGTAAACATTTTTATTTTCTCAGTAAGCAAATAAATGAAGTCTTGTTTTTTAAAGGTACAGTGTGTTGTTCTGTCTGAACTGTAGCCAGAGCCGGTCCTCACCTCCCTGGGGACTTAAGCTAAATTCAGCTAAGGGGCCCTCCTACCTGACCCATGAGCTGTGAAAACATTTGCCATTGCCACACAGTCACACCTGACACCCCAGTGCTTGCACTACAACCCTCTCTTCTTTAAAACAGTTTGCTCCATTTGTCTAAAAATAAGTAGACCTACTGTATACAAAACAGAATCAGGTATTAACAAACATTATTTATTAAATAGAATAATTTCTATAGAATCTTAAGATAATTATGCAAACATTAGCACATAGCAGAAAAAACATTAAGGAAACACGCAATCATCACAGTGTATCACCAAGTCATTAAACTTCAGGGATATCAATCTGTCCAGTTAGGAAGCAAAAGCAATTGTGGATCAATGTAGGGCTGCAACAACGAATCGATGTCATCGATAAAAATCGATTATTAAAATTGTTGGCAACGCATTTCATTATCGATTCGTTGGGTCTATTTTGTTGCTCGCTGTGTGGTGGAGCTACGTCACTTAAAGAACATTTTTTTAAACTGTCTGACCGAAATCTTCGATATTATGGCAGAACTTCACTTTCAATTCAACAA
>JACXGM010029844.1:0-13513 GCA_016801145.1 Umbra pygmaea
CTATTGAATTGCAGCGCCGAAAACGGACCTTTTCACTGACGTAATGACGCAATGACGTGCACTTGCTAGCCTGTTCCATTACGTTCCATTTACATGTTCTCCGAATGCTAAGAAGGAGTCTCGCCTAGCCTCTGAAGGACCTGACTTGGAAGGATCAGTCCTATCAAGGAAGGATCCTTGACATTGAGAAACAGCTAGTCTCTTGCCAGAGAGTTGAGTCTTGGCTACCCTAGTTGAAAATGCTACCTTTGGTTATTATTTGATTATTAACTTTTTCGCGTGGAGGGTCTTGCTGAAAGTTTATTGCAGTAAGCAGCATCTAACGACACAGAAGTTGACCCTGCCGTGTAGGAATTTGGATGAAGTGTGATCATTGCCTTTTTCGATATACGATTCCGTTAATGCCGGAGCAGTCGTACGCCCTTATCATTGTAGCCTATCAATTTCATCAAAGAATAGAACCGCGAGTATTCTTTGAGATAGGAATTTTGGGTTTTCATGAGCTGTATGCCAAAATCATCAGTATTAAAACAATAAATGACCAGAAATATTTCAGTTGGTGTGCAATGAATCTAAACTATATGAACGTTTAATTTTTATCATTACATTATGGAAAATAATGAACTTTATCACAATATGCTAATTTCTTGAGAATGACCTGTTTATCAGAACTTGCAGCGTGATACAGACAGGCGATTTTTACCTTCTATCATTACATTAACCATAAGCCTTACCCAAACACTTACCTTAACCACTCTGAAACCTCGCTGTTAAGCCCATCTAAAATATATTAACAATAGCCTACCTTCAGTATTTACAGTACTGAAATGTTACGTCAGAAATACATTAGTTTGGAAAAGTGCTGAAAGACACAAAAAATATCCTTCTACCCCTACTGGACGCATTAGGATTAACAGGGGCCTAAAACTGTTCACTGGGCCGTAAAACTGTTCCCTGGGCTGTATATCTGCCGGCTCCAGGTCTGCAGCCTCCCCATATAGGGTCACGGCCCACCCAATTCAAAGTTCCCTATCTAAACCCGTCACCCTAAGAAAAGTAAAAACAGTTCTCACACCCCACCCCCCATTAACCTCCCCATATCCCACTCAAACTCTAACTTTCACATACAAAATTTCCCTTTCCACATCATATTTCTCACAATACAACAACACATGTTCCACAGTTTCCTTCACTACACACCCATCACACAAACCCATCACATGCCTACCCACCACCTTTAAAGATAAATTCAACCCTGTGTGCCCTAACCTCAACCTACACCACAACACCTCTCTTCCACACCCCATAATCCCTGTCTTCTCTATCCTCACCGTTTGCTGCACCTCATAATACCCTCTCCTCTTCCTGCTACCATCCTACATCCTCTGCCAACAGTCCAGTCCTCTCCCCCGTATCAAAGTTTTTTCTTCCCCCCAGCCCAACGGTACCTCCACACTCACCCTCTCCTTTCTACATACACTCTTAGCCAGCCCATCTGCCACTCCAACCCTCCAACCCCACATGAGCCGGCACCCAACAACCTAACCACCACCCCCATCCTCTCTAAACCCGACAAAAACACCATCAGTTCCACCAACACATCACCTCTATCTGACCTACCAGTCTGGATGCTGCCTAACACCGCCGCTGAGTCTGAACACACCACCACCCTCATAGGTCACCTCCTCCACCCACCTCAATCACCACCACCATCTCTGCCGTGTACACTGACACTCGGCCCATGCCACTCTGAACCACTTCCACATTAAATTCTGGCACATACACACCCACACGCCCAGTGGTCAGATCCTTTGACCTATTAGTATACAGCTGCACAAATGTATAAAAACCTGGCCCAACATACCTCTCCACACACCTACCTATGCTACCCTCATCAAACTCAGATCCACCCACGGAACCGGAAACAACAATGTGGCACACACGCCCAAGCCACCGTAGGACCCACCACCACCTCACTCAACCCATACTCCTCAAACTTCTCAATCACCCACCCGAACACCACTATCTTACCTACTACACGCTCCCAGCAATCACCCACAACCACCACCACCGGATGATCCTCCACACTACGCTTCAATCGTGTCCAGTAAACCAGTTAAAGTTTATCCCGCCACATACCCAATGGCATCTCCCCTGCCTCCACCTGCAAACCCTTCACCGGTGAGGTCCTAAAGCCCCCCAAACATAACTTCAAAGCAGCAGCTTGAACCAGATCCAGGACCTTCAGGCCTGACTTAGCAGCAGACCCATACACAAAACACCCATAATCTAAAAGTGACCTAATCAACGCCTGATACATAAATAACAAAGTGTGTCGCTGTGCTCCCCAATCATGACCCACCAACATCAGCATGAGATTCAAAGCCCTCCTACACCTCACACCTACATACTTCACGTGAACCCTCCATGTCAACTTCTCATCAAACACACACCCAGGTACTTGAACTCAGACACTAGCAGCAAGTCCTGCCCATAGAGACCTAATCTAACACCTGTGACCTTCCTTCTAGAATAAATCATAAAACATGACTTACCGATAACCTGCTCCCCCAAGTCAATGACCACTCCACCACTATGACTGCCTCCTACATCTTTCTCATCACACAATCCACATTCCTCCCCCTGTCCCACAATGCACTATCATCTGCATACAGTGCAACCCCCAGCCCGTGGCCCAGTGCCTTAAACCTATCATCAATCATCACCTCAAATAATACCGGGCTAATCACACTCCACTGTGGTGTCCCATTGACAACCCCAAACTCCCTGGACACGTCCGCCCCCACTTTCACCTGGAACGCCCTCCCAAACAAAACACTCAAATTCCAATCATATAATCTACCACCTACACCCAAAGCACTCAATTTAATCAATAAACCTTTCCTCCACATCACCTCCTTCATTGTTAAAGTTTTTGAGATCTCTGAGCTTACCATGACTAATGCATCTGCCATTGACCTACCCCTCCTGAACCCACTCGGTGCTGCACTCACCAAACCACTTTGCTCCAAATAATACCCCCCTACTGACCACCATGTTCTCCATTAATTTCCCCAAATTAGACATTAATGCTATAGGCCTATAGCCGCCTCTGTAGGGTCCTTACCTTGCTTTAAAAAGGGCAACACTACCGCTCTTCCACCCAGTAGGCACAATCCCAATCCTCCACACTATAACACAATTCCAACACTGCTCTCTGCCCACTTTCCGACACTTTCTCAACCAAAACAAATCCTATCTTCCCCTAGGGCTATACTGTACATAGTAATCTCAACATTCATCGCCTCACAATCTTCACCCCTCCTCACCATGACATCTCCATCTGCCCTAAGTACGTCCGCTTGCCTTCTCTTAACTTCCTCACTAATATGGTCACCCCGGTGCACAGCCTCAAATGCCCTACCTATAACATTAGCTTTTTCCACATTAGTAATCACAATAACACCACCTTCCACCAATGCCGGCATCTCCTTAGCACCCTTCCCCAACATCTTCCTAAACATCCCCCACACCTTACCCAGATCTGTCCCCCTTCCAATAGTTGAACAGAACTCCCACCACACCTCCCTTTTAGCTGTTTTAATCGTTCTCTTTGCATTTGATATTCTATTCAATTAACCTCCACCAGACCTGCCGTCAGCACCTTTAACACAACATCCCTCTCCTTCACACTTTTTCCACAGTTATCCATCCACCAGGGCACCACCCTCCTCTGACCTCCACCTTTAGCCACCGGAATCGTCAGCACTGCTGCTGCTAAAATCCCGTCCGTCACTGACTCTGCACGCAAATGAACTGACTCATCCTCTAACACCTGCCCACACACCCCTTCACACACACACTCATACTCCTTCCAGTCTGCCTTCCCAAAACACCACCTATGAGCCACCACTCTATCCTGTCTACACACCCTTACCTCCACCCTAAACACCACAGGGTAGTGATCACTTCCTACTGTAGTCTCACAGTGCACCTCCAACTCACACCTCCCCGCTAACAACGCAGACACCAGTGTCAAGTCTAGACATGATTCTGTCCCCCTTACAACAGCAATCCTAGTGCCCCTCCCATCATTCATACACACCAGCCCACGACACCCCATAAAGTCCTCCACTTCACACTCCCCCACACCTTGTTATAAGGTGAGCATTAAAGATGAGCATTAAAGTCCCCACACCACATCACCTTACCAGCACTGCACCTCCTATCAACCTCTTCCAAACTATCCAGCACCAGCTGCTCACAGGGGTTAGTTATTAACAATCCTTATATTCTCCCTATGACCCATAACCTCTATGCCCACACAATCTGAGACCTGAAACTCCACCTGTCTATAGCCGCTTTCCGACCAAGTAGTTACAGGAATGTAGTTATAGGAACAGTCCACTTCTAAACAGTTCTACTAACTACTCTCCCCCAAAACCGGTTTTGCTATTTGCATTCGCACTGGTCAAGTGGCCATAGGAACTGGTAGGAGGGATAAGGGAGTGACGCAAGCACCGCAACGGGCTTTTATAGCATTGTCACTAGACTTTAGCATAGGGCCACATACAACAACATTTCACAGTTTAATGTTTGTAACACTGGGTGTATGATTGGAGATAAGTGTGTAAATTATCTTATGCATGTGGTTGATCTGGTTGTTTTCAGCCCAAGTAGTGCTGGGTTCCTTCAGCAGCTTGCTGTTTGTTTGTTCAGATTACGAGGCTGAAAACGACATCCAATAAAATTTTATAAAAATAATGTTGTGTTGATAATGTCCTAATAATGGAGTTCGAACCGCGGCGTTTAAAAACTAGGCTGGAGTCAGAAATTGAGTAGCTATTTAACACAAAAACAAAAGACGAAGGCTCCAGCATAATATGTAGTATTACACACAACAGACAAACAAAGCGACTGGCATAGTTTATATGTTGGACCAATCAACGTAGACCTAGGAAAAGGGAAAAGAGAAAGACCCTGCTCTGGAGTAGGAGCTAAAATGGTAATAGGAACTGCGGTGCGAGGGACAAAATAATCCCCAAATTTCTCCTGTCGGAATAAAAGGAAAAAAGGTTATAGGAACGTTATGTTCTAGGAACTGCAAAAATCCCTGCGGTCGTAAAAGCGCTTTTTTGTGAGACTGAAGAGACTATGGAGCATGTGTGGATTCAGTGTGGGCACTATGTGAGAGAGAGGAGGTGTATGGGGGACAGTTTGAGGGAGTGTGGGATTTAAGGGATTACTATGGAAAACTTGCTTGGGGGGATAGAGGTTTGTGTTTGTTTTAACATATTGTTTTCTTTCTTGAGGGACATGGGGTTGGTTGGTCGGATGTAGGTCGGTCCTGTCTCTGGCCCACACTCCAGTACAGTAGGTGGCAGTAATGCACCATTACAGTTGGATGCCAACCGCCGTTAAACAACAACGAAGAAGAGAAACAATCAATGGCACATTATATTCTGTAGAAGGGCATGATGGGCTAGGTGTTGATGACTGGAACCAGGTGAACTGGATTATGAAAGGGAGGAGCCAGTAATAAGTGATGATTGGGACTGATGTGTGCCACCTGTGGGGAATTTACAAACAGAGCAAAGACAAACACAGAGAACAGGAATACAGAACAGGTAATACAGAAATACATGTACACTTAACACTGGGGGGTGTAACACATGCACACTTATTTGCAAATAAATTGGCTATAGTCTGAAATACAAATATACATTTTGTTCTATCTAGTCAGGTGTTTACTCTGCCAAAGAAGTGCTATTACAACTGATCAAAATAAGTGTTTTTATTGTCAAAATAAAATTACAAAGCAGTAAAAATCAAACATACACACAGCACACTAAAAAGTAAATAGAATGAACATATACAGAATAGCAGTTATGCTACATTCGCAAATGTTTCAACCAGCAATTCTCACCTCTTCTTCAGCTCTTTCTGAAAAACAAAGCAACACACATTGAAGCATTGTGCCTATGTGTTGATAAAGTAGGGTTATATCTTAATACTAAAGTGCATTGTGCGTATCGCAAGAGATACTTCGGGAAGTGCGGGAAAAAAACGTATTTTTTTGGGCGGAGAGTAAACTAAACATGAAGTGCGACAGTTCTTTGCAACCAATTATTAGCAGAATTGTTTTTTAGGACAGTTATAAGCAGTGTGTATAAGAGCTAATAAAAACTAGTTATTTACACAGAAACCTTGGACTAACTCGTCTTTGATCAAAACGTGGGTATTACCTCAAGACAGGAGAATTGTTTTGACCCTGGAGTTAGATTTGAACAGCTCCCCTGAGCTGTCCCGAACACGGTCTGGAGGCAGTGCAGGAAAGGTAACACTGGGAGCTTGGTCTGGGATTTGTCCTGTAAATTGATGAGTTAGTCTTATGCTGGAAACACACTATGTCAATTCCTCATCAGAATTATTCCCCATGTTAACCGATTTCTCCCATTTATGTGCCACTTGTACTTATTATTAAAGTAATTTGCCCAGAATCTCAGTCACTACTTAATGTAATTTGCTATTATTCCATGGCAGTCCTCTTCAAGTGCCTGATAGCACTTTATGGGTTTGAGTAGCTTGTCAATTCCTCATCAGAATTATTTCCCCATGTTAACCGATTTCTCCCATTTATACCATATCAGGTGCACCTGCGTGCGCGGGAGGGCATAATTATGCCACAGATCTCAGGTGCTTAAGGGATGAATATGTTGGATGTTATAGAGACTGGCAGGGACTATAACCCATTTATACAAAGTAAAAGTGTAGCCATGCAATTAAAGAGTGTCAATAGTTATGAAAAACACTGTAAGTTGAGGACATCTCCTGAATGGCAATGGAGCGAAACCAATCCATTTAAGGCAGATGAGAAAATAAGAAGGGAGGCGACAGTGGATTTGAATCTCAGCTAGGTCTCAGTCAAAATTATGTTAACTGGCACGCAGGCTACTCACACAGAAATACTACCTCTGGAAATTGGGCTAACCCAGCCATGGAAATCCTGTGTACTCCATGCATTAACCCTTTTAACTCTGCCAACCAAAGACTCTATACAGCAAGTACTCCTGCAAATACTGCTTATCCTCATTCCCCCGGCAGAGTGCCAGCCACTCTGCCATTCACTCCAGACAGGCCTGTTTTGGTGAATCAGTGTTCACAGTCACAAGACAGGCGTGGATACATATAGGACGTGACACTTCACCCACTCAAGTGAATGAAACTGTAAAAATGAACAGTATCGTCACTGGCAGACAAGAGCAAATTCATGTTACAGGCAGCCCCAACAGGTGCATTACGAACGCTCATCAGACGGCGAGGATGAAGACACTAGTAAAAAGGAGAGGATCCCCACACTGCGACCAGGTCAGTTTGATGGTACAGGCTCATGGCGAGAATTCTTACATCGCTTTGAGAGCTGTGCTGGGGCAAATCACTGGTCCGAAAAGACAATGGCTGTCCAGCTGAGGTTTTGTTTAGTAGGCGCTGCAGGAGCTGTGGTCCACAAGAATCATAGGTGGTCATGCTGGGACTAAACATGCGTATTGGAGATTAGCATATGGGCCATCATCAGATTGCAGCTGCGATTGGAATTAAGACAGTGAGTGCGTATAATAGATGAAGCACTCCACGTATTAAGGGATGATATTTATGAAAGTGTCCATTGTGCATGCAGATCAGGAAGAACAGGACTCCATCAGTGTGCAGGTCTTCACTAATGTCATAAGACACTCTAGCTCGAGCCTATGAGATTGCCCATGGGTACGAAAATACAAAGCGAGCAGCTGCCAGTGTTACTTAACTGATGTAGTCTGGTGTGCGAGCTACAGAGCGGAGAGCCAGAGCAGCCACATTAAGGGAATGCAGTGACCACAGTGGAGACGATGGAGAGAATGGACATCACCGTTAAGCTGGAGCCCAAATACTTCCAAGTTAAAATTCAAGCCACACAAACCAAAGGCCGGTGAGGGCAAAAGTGTGAATTGGACTGAAATCAGATGCCACAACTGCCAAGGTACTGGGCACATAAAACAAAGCTGTCTATCACTAAGGAAGCCAATTAAGCTACATATAGAGCTCCAATTCTGTGGAATGATCTGCCAACCCATGTGAGAGATGCAGACTCAGTCTCAACATTTAAGTCTATGCTGAAGACTCATCTCTTCAGTAAGTTCTATGGTATAGTGTAGTCTGGCCCAGGGGGCTAAAAGAGAATGGCGGCACTGTTAATGAACCGCCCATGCTGGCTTGCCTGGTAGGTTCCCCTCTCTCTACTGGGATATCCTCACTCCAATGCTACCCCTGCGGTGGTTACGGTCTGCTGGTGACCCTTTGGAGGTGTGGTCTTGGCAATGTGGGTGGGTCGGAAGCATGCCTGCTTGCTCCTGCCCGAGGCTTCCTTGTGCAGGACCATTTCTCTTGTCCCCCCCTGTCTCAGCCCCAGATGTTATGCTGCAATAGTTTATGTGCCGGGGGAATAGGGTTTTATATATTAATTTTGGGGTCAGAGCTGTGTCAAGGTACTAGACCCAAGGTATGCCCACTCTAATGTTCCTGATGTCACGTTCATCCTAGGAGGACCCTAGGAACATGCGACAGGACCATGTGGCCTGATGACTCCTTCCTGTCCCCTTCCTGTGCCCTGCCTTCTGCTGTGCTGGATCCCATGTCACTGCAGTTGATGATCCCGTTTCCAACCAATGATGCCAGCTTTCATATCCAGGCGGCTTCATGGTCTTCCTTCGCAAGACCACCGAACTGTATTGATGCTACATAAAGACTATGGTCACAGTCCACCCATCATATCTTCATTGCTGGACAATAATTGAACACTGATTGACCTTATTACAATGGGCTGTGTACCTTCAGATCCCCCACCCGGTACAGCCAGAAGAGAACTGGCCACCCCCTTGTGTCTGGCCTCTCTCTAGGTTTCTTCCCAGGTCCCTCCTACTAGGGGGTTTTTCCTAGCCACTGTGAATCACTTGTGTTGCTTGCTTTTGGGAGTCTCGGGCCGGGTGTCTGTCAAAGCACTTTGTGACAACTGCTGTTGTAAAAAGGGCTTTATAAATAAATTTGATTGATTGATTACATGCAGTTTCCAAAACAGACAACTCCCCCCAAAATCGTTACACATCCACCTACTGATATATGACAAAGAGGTATGTGCCCTGTTGGACAGCGGTGCAAGGAGAAATGTACTTCCTTGGCACATTTATAACACCATACATTAGGGGTGGAATGGTTTGGTTCATACCGTGGTTCCGACGGTTCGGTACTATTTCGGTACAATGGAGGGAAAGCCCAAACGAAATGCAAAATGCAATTTTTCTTATTGTGCATGTCACATACCCAACAACTGCTGAGCAAAGCCGACACACAAACCTCGTCATATGCACCACTCTCGCCTGTACTATTGTAACTGACTGGGAAACTGAAGTTCATCCAAACCTGCAATCTTAAAGAGGACAGTGGGTCCTCTAACTATTATAGGTCGCCACCTCACGCCATACTCGTCCTTAGTCCTGCTATCTCCGACTCACTGGACTGTCGACCTGACAAAAAATGCATAGGTAGAGCTCGGCTACTTAGCTTCGGAGCTAAGGTGGGGATACAGATTAGGTGTCCCTAAAGAACCGGCATATCTAACAGTAGTTCTGCATTACATTAATTTTTTTTTTAAAGTTTTACTTATTTTATACCCTGTATTCTCAGTGTAAAATCATGCACTGAACTGTGATACCCATACCGCTTCAGTTCAATACAACGAGTACACCCATCGGAGGAACTATTCCTAATTTTGGTTCAATACAAATGAGTGTACCGTTCCACTCCTACCTTAAATCCAGATGTTAATCCCCCACTCCAGCTATCGACCATGCAGTCTCTACAGGGTATCGGCCCTATAAATGTTGAGGTCTCTGGAGAAGTTCACTTGCCCGTCCAGATTGGTACCCACACAGTCAGTGTCAATTTCATTGTTGCAGCTATAGCTGAGAACACTGAAGCCATACTGGATCATCTATTCCTGGAGCAGTCACGGGCACACCTTGATTTCAGCAGCCAGAAGATTGTGTTGTTTGGGGAACAAGTATCTTACTTCAACCCAAAGAACTTACCCAAAGTTCATGTCATCAGGATAGCACACACACTATCCTGGAGTCGGGATGCGAGTACATCCTACCAGGGAACGCACCCTTCCATGAACCCGTCAAAGGTGATGTTGTGTTGAGTCCAACTAAGGGATTCATAGAGAAGCATTGCTTACTTGTGGCACAGGTCGTGGTTGATACACAGTCTAATTGTCCAGGTCCTATCAGACTTTACAACCCGGGAATGGTTTCAGTAAACGTTAGGAAGGGTGCTATTGATGGAGTCCTCCAGGCAGGCAAGGTTGTTAAGGCCATTGACGTTCCTCCCATGCCATCCCAAATGGGTCTCATCCCCGCAGATATACCTGCACTCTTGCAGTCCCTGTGAAATGATAGCGCAGCTACACTAAGCGCAGCTGAACGTAGTGGGCTGGCTCAACTCCTCAGTTCTTACGGGTCTTGGCTGCACAGGACTTGTAAAACATGACATTCAGTCATTGCCCGGCCCACCTGTGAAACAGCAGCCACGGTGTATGGCTTTCAAAAAGCAGCTTAATGCAGACCAACAGATCCAGCAAAGTCTTGAAACTGGAGTGGCCTCTCCAAGTCATAACAGCTGGGCAGCACCAATAGTCATGGTACGCAAAAAGGACCAGACCTACCGGTTGTTTGTGGACTACAGGGCTCTAAATGAACACACTGTTAAGGATGCATATCCACTTCCGCAAGTGGATACTTTGGATACCCTGTCAACCGCCAAATTGTTCAACACCTTAGACTTATCATCAGGCTACTGGCAGGTGGATCTTACCCCTAGGGCATGGAAAGCAGCATCTTTCTGTTTGAGTGGAATATGATGCCTTTCGGGCTATGCAATGCACCAGCAACGGTCCAACGTCGAATGGACCGTGTCCTGGCCAGAATGCAATGGGAGACCTGTTTGGTGTACCTTGATGACATCAGGCCAACCTGAAACTAAAACCTGTCAAGTGCCAACTTTTCAGTCGACAGGTAACTTTTCAGTCGACAGGTTTATATTACTGGGAATTGAGAAGACTCACACAACCCCTTTCAGACCACAATTTGACGGACAAGTCGAAAGATTTAATGCCACATTACATAAGATCCTAGCCACCACTGCGGACCGTTGACATTGGGACTGGGATGTTATGACCCAATATGCGATGATGGCACACAGAGCAAACAAGCACAGCTCAACAGGGTTCACTCCAAACATGATGCTCTTTTGAAGGGATTTCACAGACCCCTCGACTTGGTAACTGGCTTGCCACCGGAGCACGAGGATGCCAAGTCCCCTCTGCAGTATGTTGCACAGTTATGGAACAGGTTGGAGCTTGCACACCAGGTTGTGAGAGAAGCACTTGGTCAGTCTGTGGAATGTGCCAAAAAGCAATGTGAGAGGAATGTCGCAAAGACACATTACAAGGTTGGTGATGCAGTATGGCACCTGGTTAAGGGAACAAAGAGAGTGAGGGACAAAATCAAGAAGTTCCTACCATCCTACAAAGGTCCTTACTTCATACTTGGGCAGCTGGATGACTTGGACTACCGCAGGCGTCACCAATCCTGGTCTTGGAGAGCTACCACCCTGTAGGTTTTCACTCCAACCACACATAATGTCGCCTCATTCAGCATATCAACCAGCTAATTATTAGAATCAGGTGTGCTAAATTAGGGTTGGAGTGAAAACAATCAGGACGGTAGCTCTCCAGGACCAGGGTTGGTGACCCCTGGTCTACTGGATAGAAAAGGTCTACTGGTCTACCGGATACGAACAAAGGCAAAGGTGGTTCATCATGACTAACTTAAGACCTACAACTCCCGCACAGTTCTGGACAACACATGGGTATTCCCACACTCTGAGGCATGGGAATCTACAGAGATTGTGTCCCCAGAGCTGGATCCTGACCTACGCAATTCTGACCTGAACCTGAATAACCTGTTCATTGATGATGAAACCAGCAATGACAACAGTGGGAGTGGTGTTGAACTTGTTTCTGCCAGTGAGTCTGTGATGCTCAATGGAGTTCCGTCTAGTGGGACTGACCCAATGCAAGGCCAAACAGGGACAATTATTCACCCTGATCAGGGTTTAAGACCTACCAGGGGAACACGGAGGAACAGGTGGGCACTCAATAAGTTTGGTGATTGGGTGACTCCTTGAATTGTATTGGACTAGAAAGTTGTTTAAAAATATATATATATATAAACCTTTAGTCCAAATCATTGAGGTCCTGAGTTCACAGTCAAAGTATGCCGAGAATCCCAATGGACTGTTATGTTTTATTTACCTAATTCAATAATATTTGCTTGGTGCAACATATTCTAGCTTTATGTGCTGTTAGCAATTTCAGTTATGGACTGTATGGACTCTATGGACTGTTTGGACTGTATGGACTGTTTTCTCCGTTAAGTGGAGTTAGTGCTGGACTGGATAGGTTCAGGGTATTCCATGGACTCTTTGGTGGGTCTAAGGGGTAACATGTTTAAATCCATGAAAGAGAACTTTGATGTGCTATATAAGATTTGCCTTTGCTTATGAATATGTATGTATATACATATGGGTATAATGCTGGAGTGGTGTTAGGTTTAATCACCATCCAGAGTGGGGGTAGTGTTGATAAAGTAGGGTTATAGCTTAATACTAAAGTGCATTGTGGGTATCGCGAGAGATACTTCGGTGAGTGTGGGGAAAAAACACTCAAAACGAAGTGTGACAGTTCTTTACGCCAGTTATTAGCGTTATCGTTTTGTAGGACAGTTATTAGCAGTGTGTATAAGAGCTAATAAAGGCTAGTTATTCACACAGAAACCTTGGACTAACTCATCTTTGATTGAGAAACAGGCGAATTCATCAAAACGTGGGTATTAACTGAAGACAGGAGATAATTGTTTTGACCCTGGAGCTACAGAAGCTTTGAACAACTCCCCTGAGCTCTCCCGACCACCGTCTGGAGGCAGAGACAGGAAAGGTAACATATGTCGAATTAATATGAATAGGCTGTGTTAAATGTTATTTTTCCTGGTATATGACTTATTCAGATGTTATATTACTAAACAGAAGTTGCAAATCCAAAGAAGTGCTGCATTTACACTATTAGCGTTAGTACAATTTCTGCAGAGGAGACAGTAAGGAAAGTAAACAGTCCCTTTTATTGGATACACAGTGGTACTAGCATCTGTAGCAGGAACATTATATGGTCCATCCATCCATCCATTTTCGTCCGCTTATCCAGTATCGGGTCGCGGGGGCAGCAGCTCCAGCAGGGGACCCCAAACGTCCTTTTCCCGAGCCACATTAACCAGCTCCGACTGGGGGATCCCGAGGCGTTCCCAGGCCAGGTTGGAGATATAATCCCGCCACCTAGTCCTGGGTCTTCCCCGAGGCCTCCTCCCAG
>JACXGM010029845.1:0-13514 GCA_016801145.1 Umbra pygmaea
GCTGTCTACACTAAACAAAGACAGTCTCATACCAACGCTGTCAACACTAAACAAAGACAGTCTCATACCAACGCTGTCTACACTGAAGAGTCTCACACGCATCACTAAAATGTGTGATTTTAACTATCTTCCCACCAGAAGAGAGTGTCGAGACTTCGTGGCTCCGTGGTAATGACAGCCTCCAGACACCGGGGGCACTAGCCCCTCCTCAGCTCACCTCCACGGTCCTTAGAGAAAACCCCCGGCAGGCAACAGACACACACCTTCCAGACCATGACTCTGAACCTGGCTCAGAGAACGACTACGTACACAAGTAAGGGCACAAGGCTGTGTCAGCATGTGTGAGCCTGTGTTTTTGTGAGATGCTGAGTGAGTGTGTGTTTTTGAGGCTGTGTGAGCATGTGTGAGCCTGTGTTTTTGTGAGATGCTGAGTGAGTGTGTGTTTTTGAGGCTGTGTGAGCATGTGTGTAACCCTCTCCTCTGCAGCTCCCAGATGCAGATGTCCTGGCTCGGCCAACAGAAGATGGAGGACAGCAGAAAGGATCGAACAGCCATGAACTACATGAAGGCCCGCAACCAGACCGTCAGACAGACTGTGTACGTTGGTGTGCATTGTTTATTCTATCGTTTTGTGTGTGTATGTGTGTGTGTGTATATATATATATATATATATATATATATATATATATATATTATATATATTGTGTGTATGTATGTACGTGTATTGAATGGTTGTGTTTGCGTATAGTGGAGAGAATAAGTATTTGATACACTGCCGATTTTGCAGGTTTTCCTACTTACAAAGCATTTAGAGGTCTGTAATTTTTATCATAGGTACACTTCAACTGTGAGAGATGGAATCCAAAAAGGAAATCCAGAAAATCACATTGTATGATTTTTAAATAATTAATTTGCATTTTATTGCATGACATAGGTATTTGATCACCAACCAACCAATATAATTCCAGCTCTCACAGACCTGTTAGTTTTTTCTTTAAGAAGCCCTCCTGTTCTCCACTCATTACCTGTATTAACTGCACCTGTTTGAACTTGTAACCTGTATAAAAGACACCTGTCCACACACTCAATCAAACAGACTCCAACCTCTCCACAATTGCCAAGACCAGAGAACTGTATAAGGACATCAGGGATGAATTTGTAGACCTGCACAAGGCTGGGATGGGCTATAGGACAATAGGCAAGCAGCTTGGTGAGAAGGCAACAACTGTTGGCACAATTATTAGAAAATGGAAGAAGTTCAAGATGAGGGTCAATATCTGTCAGTCTGGGGCTCCATGCAAGATCTCACCTCGTGGGGCATCAATGATCATGAGGAAGGTGAGGGATCAGCCCAGAACTACAAGGCAGGACCTGGTCAATGACCTGAAGAGAGCTGGGACCACAGGCAGGCTCAATGAAAACCATGAAACCATTTAAATCCTGCAACGCAAGGTCCCCCTGCTCCAGCCAGCTCATGTCCAGGCCCGTCTGAAGTTTGCCAATGACCATCTGGATGATCCAGAGGAGGAATGGGAGAAGGTCATGTGGTCTGATGAGACAAAAGTAGAGCTTTATGGTCTAAACTCCACTTGCTGTGTTTGGAGGAATAAGAAGGATGAGTACAACCCCAAGAACACCATTCCAACCATGAAGCATGGAGGTGGGATTCTTTTCTGCAAAGGGGACAGGACGACTGCACCGTATTGAGGGGAGGATGAATGGGGCCATGTATCACGAGATCTTGGCTAACAACCTCCTTCCCTCAGTGCATTGAAGATGGGTTGTGGCTGGGTCTTCCAGCATGACAACGACCCGACACACACAGCCAGGGCTACTAAGGAGTGGCTCCGTAAGAAGCATCTCAGGTCCTGTAGTGGCCTAGCCAGTCTCCAGACCTGAACCCAATAGAAATTCTTTGGAGGGAGCTGAAAGTCCGTATTGCCCAGCGACAGCCCCGAAACCTGAAGGATCTGGAGAAGGTCTGTATGGAGGAGTGGGCCAAAATCCCTGCTGCAGTGTGTGCAAACCTGGTCAAGAACTACAGGAAACGTATGATATCTGTAATTGCAAACTAAGGTTTCTGTACCAAATATTGAGTTCTGCTATTCTGATGTATGTCTCCCCACTGTATATGTATATTTTATGGTTTTGTGTGTGTGTGTTTATGTGTATTGTATGGTTTCATGTGTGTGTGTGTATATTCATCGATCAGCCATAACATTACTGCCTAATATTGTGTAGGTCTTTTGCTGCCAAAACAGCAGCCACAAATGTAACAAACTGTGATGCACTGTGTTCTGACACCTATCAGAACCACTTTTTTCAGCACTTTCAGCTACAGCAGCTCCTCTATTGGATCGGACCACACGAGCCAGCCTTCCCTTCCCACATGCATCAATGAGCCTTAACCGCCCATGAACCTGTCGCTAGTTAACCGCTTTTCCTTGCTTGGACCACTTTTGATAGGTACTGACCACTACAGACTGGGAACCCCCCACAAGAGCTGAAGGTTTGGAGATGCTTGCCCATTTCCCTGCTTCTTTATTTTGTCCTCAAAGTTGATGTGTTAGAAGCGGGAAAAATGGGCAGGCAATAAGGGTTTTAGTGACTTTCACAAAGGCCAAATTGTAAGGGCTAGATCAGTGTTTCTCACACTTTTTTCAATATTGTAACCCTTTTGAATTGCCTCTTTAAGCCAAGTACCCCCTGACCAGCGCAAAATGTTTTTTTGTAGAAAATGAAGTCTATATAAAGAGGTACAATACAGTGCGTCAGTGATAGATTCACTAAACCGTTTTTAAACAAAAACATTTAAATGCTACATTTCAAATGTTTAGAATCCATCACTTAATTCATTCATTTTTATAGTAGAATTTTTTTAAGAATTACGCATTGAATATTGTTAAATGATCATTTTTGCAAAAATGTCATGTACCCCCTGCAGTACTCCAAAGTACCTCTAGGGGTACACGTACCCCCATTTGAGAAACACTTGACTAGATTACTGGGTCAGAGCATCTCCAAAACTGCAGCTCTTGTGGTGTGTTCAGATTGTCAATAACTATCAAAAGTGGTCCAAGGAAGGAAAAGCGGTGAACCGGCGACAGTGACATGGCCGGCCACGGCTCATTGATGCACGTGGGGAGCGAAGGCTGGCCATGTGGTCCGATCTAACAGATGAGCTCACAGTGCATTGCAGTTTATTGCATATGGGGCAAAAAGGGCACATACACAATATTAGGCAGGTGGTCATATTATGGCGTGTGTGTGTGTGTTTGTATTAATTGTGTATTGTATGGTTTTACGGGTGTATTGTGGGTGAACTGACCCTTTTCCCCTTTATTTGTAGTCGTGGCCTGATGGAGGACGACGCTGAGCCAATCTTTGAGGACGTCATGATGTCATCGCGAGGTCAACTGGAGGACATGAACGAGGAGTTTGAAGACACCATGGTCATCGACCTGGTCAGTGACACCACGTCCCGTCAATGTGACAACTTCCTGTCTGTCACCTTTTACTCAGTCATTATAATACGTCTGTTCTGTCTGTCCTTCATTCTGTCATTCTGTCCTTCCAGCCTCCCTCCAGAAACAGGCGTGAAAGGGCAGAGCTCAGACCAGACTTCTTCGACTCCGCAGCCATGATCGAGGACGAGTCGGTAAGAACACAAACCCCGACACACAGTCTAGCACTGATAAAATTATCCGGTCTCCGATTTAATATCTCTCCTCCTTTTCTCAGGGTTTCACAATGCCCATGTTCTGATCCAGTGTTCCAAGGCCTTCCAGAAAGGAGACGAGGCCTTCAACAGGATGAGCTTTTAATCAAACATCAGACTGTCTTGTGAGAACTTTTATCACACGAAAAACAGCCACACTGTTCAGCTGGTTGACGGCTGTGTGTGGAATTGGTCCCAGTGAAGGACCTGTTGGGGATCTAGTCACTGGCCAAATTAAGGATCCCGCTCAGCCTTTAAAATATCAGACAAAATATCTATAGTACATAGAGATCTTTTATCGTTCAGTGGACGTGTGGGTGTGTTGGCTACAAGCCGGACAGAGGATCGGAAATATCGTACAGAACATTGTTTCGCATCGTATTCGTAAAACTTTCGTCATGTCTTTTCTGTCCCAATTACTTGATTTAATTGGTTATCGTTAGCGATGGTACTTATGGCCCAGTATGCCTAGCTATATAACCCCCCGCCACACTGTTGTATGGTTGTTTTGTTCCACATCCCATGTCATGTACAGTCCTACACCCGCAATCCTAAATGGAACTTGATATTAAATGTGGTAAATCTTTACTTTTATTTAGCCATTCCCTCGCTCACTCCTGTATCTTCCATCTCAAGCTTCCCCTTTGGTAGTGTTCAGAATATCATCTGTTCTGTTTTGGTGACAAATGCACCAAACAGCAACCCATTGGGCCAGATCCAGGAGAACTCCCATTCCACCAACAGGCTGTGACATCACAGCCACACCCCAAACCCCTCCCCCTCAGAACTCCAGACACACCCACAGTGGACTCGCAGCTTTTTAAAAGAAAACATTTGAAAAATAATCAATAAAAAGGATATTTTGAATTTCAGTAGCTTTAGTAGAAAGTTTTAAATCAAGTGAATTTTTTCGTTGGTCCAATATTTGTTTGTACAGTTCTTTTTCTTTGCCAGTCAGTTGCCAAATGTTCAGGCTGCAGCCATGGATACACACCCCCCCAGCCTGTTGAGCGCCAATGCGTCTGTGCTACTGAGTATACTAGACTGAATAACCTGAACTTCCTTTCCCGGTCTCCTCTTGTTCAACTACACTGACGTGAAAGAACAGGACTTCAGTGATGAGAGTAAACAGGCATTGGACGCAGCTCTCCTCTTGTGATGTACTTGTGGTTACGCACAACAATGCCATGACATGTTGATTGGTTGGATTAACACTTTGGCCCACCTGTGTTGTTCTCCTGTTGGCTGATCTGGCTGTCCTGTAAATATCAGAGGTTGGTCCATTCTGTAGCGATGGCATAACATGCCCTTTATCCTTCTAAAATACAGTTTTTTTTCTGTGAACCTATTGAACTTTTTTTAAATAAATATAATCTGTAATCGATTTCTGTTCTTGCTGAATTTGACCAGGTCTAGGAAATGGTTGCGACTCCAAACAGAAGCTGGCAATTTGAGGAATCTGATTAACTATACAACAATGGAGGATTAATAGTTTAGCCTGGATACTTAAATGTAAAATATCAGACATTACAGGGAGATGCTCAAGACAACATGATTGAAAACAGCAATAAGACAGAGCTGGGGTACGGTGGAGAAGATGGTTGCCTTCGACTACCAGAAGTGAATAGCCTTCAAACATGACAGATTATAACCCTATGAACCCTCAAGCTGAGATTCAAACTGTCATTGTGAAATTCATGTCAGCCACTACTCAAATTGATCAATAAGTTCAATACAATGTCACTACACAATTCAATTCATCAGTAGGTTTCAACAGGTCAAATTTATCCGTTGAGTTATTTTCCACACTGGTGGATAGAAAGACAGATGTATTTCTCTTTAAACTGTTGATTAATTTATTTAACAAACTAGTGTGCTTTAAGGTTCGAATGGAAAAGGTGACACCAGCGACAGACAGACGGGCTGACAGACGACAAGGTTTCGGCGATGGTTAGAGTGGGATGTTGGCATGTTTCTTCCAGGGGTTGGTCTGTTTCTTGGATGCCAGAACTTCCAGGTCCCTACAGATCCTCTTTCGGGTGGTCGATGGCACAATGATGTCATCCACGAAGCCTACAACACACACACAGTTACTTATACGATCAAGTGTTTAAGGTTGCTGGAATGGATTTTGTATGTACTGTATGTGCGTACCTCTGATGGCAGCAGGGAAAGGGTTGGCAAACTTCTCTATGTATTCAGCCTCCTGTTCTGCCTGATTGGTCTTCCCTCTGAATATGATCTGGACAGCTCCCTGGCAGAACACACACAGGACACATTGTCAATGTTTTCACTGGCTTGTTTTCTCATTTTGACAGTCACTGTTGCCATGGCTATGAGGATGCATGTCCACTCCCTATGTGAAATGGGGACGCAATACTGTTGACTGATTCTGGACTACAGAATAGAAATGAAATGCTTAGACCAGAGGCTGTGCACAACGTTTGGTTCTTGATTACTAGCTCCTAATATAATAATTATTCAGTGGGCTCCATTTACTGGCACCCCTGACTGGCAATGCTTAAACAATATAATTATGTAGAAAAACTTAAAATACCAACATGTGAGAAATACTGTACTGAACCAACCAAAATCATTAATTGGTTAAATTAAAACCAATTTCCTCCAAATCAATAATAATAATAAAGTGCTTAACATCAATAAAAGTCAAATAAAATGAAAGAAATTTGCACCAATAAAAAAACATTCACATCAATAAAAGACCCAGAAATGTAAAAATATTTAACATAAAAAGCATAGAGTACATTTTCAGGCAATTAAATAAAAATATGAAATGTAAAGGAACATATTAAAAGAAGGAAAGCATAAAAAGCATTTGTGCTGGCTTAGTGAAAAGCTTTTTTAATATATCAATAGATGATGCTTCCTTGACATGTTTTGTTAATGTGTTCCACAGCTTTGGAGCATAGTTTAAAAAAATGTTCTGTGAGTGGGGTTTTGTACCATTAGCAGGTTTGCTAATCTGAGGGCCCTTTGGGGAACATAGGATTTTAGAGTCTATAAAATAGGCTGGTCCTGAGCCATTTAGAGTTTTGTAAACAAGCAGGAGGACCTTAATCAATCCTGCGGGAAACTGGGAGCCAGTGTAATGACTTCAGAACTAGAGTAATATGTTCCTGCCTCTTCTTCTTGTTTAAGAGTCTCACTGCTGAGTTCTGGATGAGTTGAATCTTCTCTAAATAATTTTTGGGAGGCCTGTGAAAAGAGCATTGCAGTAATCCAATCTAGTTGTAACAAATGTGTGAATTAGTTTCTCTGCATCCATTTGGGTTATGAATGGTCTAACTTTAGCAATATTTCTGAGGTGGAAGTCAGATGTTTTGGTCACCTTGTTAAGATGGGAGGTAAATCTTAGGTCAGAGTCTATGATAACACCTAGGCGTCTTACTTCAGGTTTAATCAGGGGAGTCAGGTTACCAAGGCTCGTGCTGATTTGATCTCTTTTGACCTTAGGGCCAACTAAGAGGATCTGTCTTATCCTCGTTTAATTTTAGGGATCTAGCACTCATCCAATTATTTATGGCAATTAGGCACCTAGAGTGAGCTTATTGCATCTATGTCATCTGGCTCTACAGAAATGTATAAGCTGCGTATCATCAGAATAGCCGTGGAAATTTACATTGTGTTCTCTGATGACATCGCCTAGTGGAAGCATGTATAATGAAAAAAGTAGTAGAGCAAGACAGCTTCCTTGTGCAACACCGCATAGTATATCATCTTCCTCAGATATAGGGTCACCAAGACTAAGGATTTTCTACCTGTAATGTAGGTTTGAAACTGAGGACACAGAGTGACCAACCCAGTTTTAGACGGTCTAGTAGAATATCATGATCAATGGTGTCGAATGCTGCACTCAGGTCTAGGAGGACTAGGACCGAGACTTGTTTGCTTCCATGCTAAGTCTTAAATCATTTACTATTTTGGTCAGGGCTGTTTCTGTACTATGATTTGCTCTAAAACCTGACTGAAATTCTAGAATGTAGTTGTCATCTGGAGTTCAGTTGGTGAAAAACTGCTTTCTCAAGCACCTTACTTAGAAATGTGATGTTTGAAATTGGTCTATAGTTGCTTAATACCTCAAGTCTAGTTGTGGGTTCTTAAGAAGTAACTTTATAACAGCAGTTTTGTATGCATTGGGGAAGACCCCAGAATCGAGAGATTTATTGATCATATTTTAAACGGCATGAGATGCTATTAAAAAAAACTTTTTTCAGAGTGGTCGGGATAGTGTCGATAGCACAAGTGGTAGATTTACTCTAACAATCTTTTGCAGGTCTTCAGTAGCAATGCTGTTAAATGTCTTCATGTGCTTTGTACAGGGTTTGCTTGGGAAGTTTATATTTGTTGTAGTAATGCTGGCTCTGATGGTTCTGATTTTGTTATTAAAGAAAGCTGCAAACTCCTTGCATTTAGTTTCAGAGGCTTGAGTTGTCCATTTCGGGATAGGGAGGGGTTTAGCAGTTTGTCTATTGTTGAAAATAGTATTTTGTTTTTTTTCTACTTTCTATAATGATCCTAGAAAACTGGTTCCTTATTGCAGCACGTACAGTGTTTTTGTATGTCATTAAGGATTTTTTGTACATACTAAGATGAACCTAAAGTCCATTTTCTTTCAGCTGCCCTATTTGTCCTTTTTTGTTCACAGACAGAGCTATTTATCTATTGTGATGCTTTCTCTTCTAACCTCTGTTTTTAACTGAATTGGGGCTACTTTGTCTAGCGCATTTGTCAGATTGTTATTTAGTTTATTATTATTGTACTAAAATTAAGTCCACCTAGGAATTTTGGACGGCTGGAAGTTTTTTTGGTGGTGGATAGATTGTTAATATTAACACTGGTATTTCTGCTTTGAGAGTGAAGGCCACATATTAAAAATGTTGAGAACTCTCCCAGATCGACCTTCGTACAGCAAAAATGTTCATGGTGAATCGCAGCTATTCCACCCCCCCCTTCTGCCTTGTCTCACTGAGTGACTAAGGTTATACTTTTTTGGACTTTCCTCGATGAGTGTTTGATTGTTATTTTCATCTAGTCAGGTTTCTGTTAAAAACATGAAATCAAGTTTATGGTTGACAATGAGATCATTAATTAAGAACGATTGGTTAGTTATCTAATGTTTAGTAATGCTGATTTTGTTGGAACTTGCTCCAAAGCTATTTTGTGTTTGGGGATGTTTATATGGTTTGAAGAGATTACAGGGTGAGAATAAACGGGATGGATTTTGTTTGCCCTCGTTCTAGTCAAAACAGTAATAGGCATCGGTGTCCTCGAATTCACAACATTGTTCTTATCACTTATTGTTTGGGTACAGATTGACCTGTCTAAAAGAAACACTGCAAAGCTGGGGTTAAAGTCATCATGCACTGTAACATAACTGTCCATCTGAATTTCACCAACTGTAATGCCACAAGCTAATAGTGGCACGGTTTGCATGATATCACTGTTGTATAGAATGTAGTTCATCCATTTCGCCCACTGTTTGTCAGTTTTTCAGAAATCTGCCTGGAAGAAGAGTATTGCTTTTTATTTTCTATTTCCTTTAGTGGAATTAATATTATTTCAGAAGGCCTGCAAGCATTCACAGTCCAAAGTTGTTTAGATGAATCCCGTCCCTTTAAAATAGATTTCTTCTCTCCCAAAACAGGTCGAAATTGTTGATGAAATTCAGACCTCAGGCAGCACATGGAGGCGAGCCAACTGTGTAGTGCTAACAGTCTGCTAAACCTGCCTATCCCAACTGTTGGTATCGGACCTGATATGCATTCTTGTAGACTCTTGTAGAGTCAAGAGTGTCAAACAGGCCAGTGAAGTCATTTTAATAGTTTAGACTGCTGCTTTGTCATTTTGAACCTACATGTACATTTTGTCAGCAGTCATCTAGCGTTTGAGAATTTCTGGTCTATGTCACTGACCTTTGCATATGGAAGACAGTGTGTTATATTCTTACTCCTTATATTTGCTGATTTAAGTCCAATGAGTATAGTTGTTTTTTTCAGCTGTGTAGCCTGTGTGAGAGCTTGACAGTTTTCCCCTATGTCATTTTGTGAGTGCTGACGGTTCTCACCATACTTAAGATTGTTTTCAAAACCTGGTCACCGGGTTTCAAAAAGCACCATCAGATGCCACCTCCACAACCACAGCCTCTTTCTGACACCAAGACACAGATGCAAACTCTTAGAATTTGTCAAATCTATCAATTTAAATTAAAAAAATCAAAAACCTGTGGTTTGAGTTAAGAGGGCCTTTGATAAGGGCAAACCCAATGTGAAGGATCTTGAAAGGATCTGCATTAGAGGAATGGTCCAAAATACATCCAAATGTGTTCAATAACCACTTAAGGATCAGTGTCCCACCCGCGGGACGTTTTGGCCAAAAAAGGTGGATTCGACTTAAGTGCAGATTTTACTCTTTAGGCACCCCTGACAATTTCCATGATTTTCATATATATTTTTTTTATTTATATTATATCATTGGGTGTTTGGATCAGCAATTTTATTTTGATCTATCAAATAACTGAACGACACAGTAATATTTCGGTAGTGAAACGAGGTTCATTGGATTTACAGAAAATTGGCATTCCATGTATGAAATTGCCATTAACGTTTTAGATTGAGTTGTTTGTGAAACTAAACTTTTTTGTAACCATATCATGCAATTTGTATGAATGTGTGTCTTGTAAGAATAGAAACCATATCATGTTTTTGTTGATTTTTCAAAGCCATAAACTACAATCATGCGTACCAGGCGCTCATTGATTTATTCTGCAAGCTCTCAGTTTATTTAAAAATAAAAATTGTAATCATATCATGTAATTTGTATGAATGTGTGTTTTGTAAGAATAGAAACCATGTGTTTTTTATAGTTTAAATTTATATGAAAATGATTAATCTGGATACTTGGTTACATTTGGGCACAATCGTGAAGGACACGATAGCTCCTTGGCTGTTGACTATCATTCTAAAGTATTAGACATGTGTTGTCCTCCCTTGGGGGTTATGATTAGAAGTTTTTCCAGGACTCATTCTCAATATGACTTTTTTTTGCATTTGAAAGATTTAGGGAAAATAAATGTATGTATTTTCTTTCATCTTGTGCCAAATTCACTCTGTACATTTATTCAAAATTGAATTTTTCAGAAATGTAAAATCTAAGTCTTTTCAAAAATATCAACCATATGTATCTCCTTGCTTCAGGGCCAGTGTAACAAGAGGTTAAAACGTACAATATGTAACTTTTCTGCATTAAAAATCTATGTATTAAAGCTAAAGATATATATTTAACAATACACAGCGCCGGTGCTAGCTATAGGCAACAACCGTTTGCCTGGCAACACTACAGTATATTTTTTACACAAACTCAGATTTTCCATTTAAAAATAATAGCGCTCGTAATCATTACAATAATCATTGTTAATTCATTGCATAGATAGGTAGTGTGTACATGTTCATGTGTTGCTACAATTAGTCTATTGTTGGATAAAACAGACTCTAGTGAATGTTTTTCAAATGTGATCGTGTTTTCACGAGACACTGACAATATATTCAATCATATTGTGTGTACAACATATTTCTTTCTGTTTTTAATAAAACGTTTTAGAAACATTTAAATTATTTTTGCTATCAGATGCTCTTATTTTTTCTTTACACAAATAATGCAATTGCATTTGGTTACAATTCACTAGCTTTATAATGAATTAATAATGATTATTGCAATGGATTGAAACGAGTGCTATTGTTTTGAAAAAACAAAAATGCGAGCTCACGTTGCTGGCAAAATAGTGTTATTGTTTTGATTGAGAGACCCCTAGGGGGCAAAAACTATATATTGTACCTTTAAGTTTGGGTGTGTTGTTAGGCAGAATTTGACAATCGGAGCGATCCCTAAGAGGTGAACCTTGTCAAACATTACAGGAAGAGACTCCATGCTATTATCCTTGCCAGACTGAATAAGGTTTGGAAGCATGATTTTGGTGAAATCTCTTTTGTATGACTTTGGATGGTTCCATTGCAACATTAATAATGTACATGTGTTTCTCATATTTGAGTTTCTCTATAATTGTATTGTTTATGTTTTTAAAGTATTGTTTGTGCATTGCCAGTCAGGGGTGCCAGTAATTTTAGAACCCACTGTAGCTCTCTTGGGGTAAAATATTTAATGTTGTATTGTATAGAAAAGCATTAGACAAGCTCAGTGCATACAGTTAATTTCATTAAATCATAGTGCGTCTAGTGTCAGAGTTATTTTTTAGGGCGGTCTGGGACAGGTGCCACCTTGGCACACACCTGTCTCCGTAGGTAATAATAAAAATAAGATAAAATACCCCTGCATAAGAAATCTTTACAAAAAAATCTGTTATATGGAAAGATTAACTGTTTGACATAATAGTCCAGTATTGGTCAACTGTGTTTTTAGGTTATGTTACTTAGCGACAGCCCTATTACAAGGTGTGTGTTTGTATTCAAGTTACCTTTGCTCCCATCACAGCGACCTCAGCAGATGGCCAGGCATAGTTCACGTCCCCCCTCAGGTGCTTGGAGCTCATCACGTCATACGCACCTCCGTACGCCTTCCTCGTGATGACAGTGATCTTTGGGACGGTGGCCTCAGCGAAGGCAAACAGTAGCTTGGCTCCGTGTCGAATGATGCCACCGTACTCCTGAGCTGTACCTGAGGGAATGTGTAAAGCAGGACATTGCCTTGTTTGAAAAATCCAACTTCACAAATGATCAAAATATAAACATTTTACAATTGATGTCAAAGCTGTCAGTAAAAAGACTGTCATATAGACAGGCCAATTATCAGAAAGGAAAGTCATACCTGGCAGGAAGCCAGGAACATCCACGAAGGTGAGAATGGGAATGTTGAAAGCATCGCAGAAACGAACAAAGCGAGCTCCCTTCACTGATGAGTTAATGTCCAGACAGCCTGCAAACACAAAAGAATGTCATCATCACCATCATCAACGTCAAACACCCAAACCATTCCACTCTCATCAAGTCATCAACCACCAACCAATCCATTCCACTCTCCTACTCACCAGAAGCTACTTTTGGTTGATTACCCACAATGCCGACGGTTCGTCCATTCATGCGAGCGAATCCCACTACAATGTTTTTAGCGTAGTTGGGCATGATCTCAAAGAACTCTCTCTCATCCACAATCTAAAGGGTCAAAATCACAGTCTGATGCCCCACAACATGAAGCCAGTATTAAGTCCAGTTTATCACAGGCTCAGTGTTGCTTACCCCCTGGATGATGTCCAGCATGTCGTATGCTTTAGTGGTCTCAAATGGAACGATGGTGTCCAGACCAGGAACCAGGCGATCACTTGAGTTGGACAGAGCAAATTAAGGGAGAGAGACTTGAGTTGAGCTCTCTATGGATTTGTCTATGAAAATCCAAAATGTTGTGGTCATCCTTGTAATGCTAAAGTAACATTTCTTACAGGTACACTGTAATAGGCTAGTCTTTCTGAGGGCACTGGTCAGGTACCTGGGGTCATGGCACTCAGTAACAGGGGCGGAGTCCTGGTTGCTAAGAGGAAGGAAGTTAAAGAAATCTCTGAGATTGAGTAGAGCATCGATGTCATTCTCGAAAGCACGGTGGGCAACCCCTGACACGGCCGTGTGTGTTTTAGCTCCTCCCAGTTCCTCCTGAGTAACATCTTCGTTGGTGACTGATTTCACTACGTCAGGACCTGTAATGAAAAGGTAGGAAGTGTCCTACACACACACACACACACACACACACACACACACACACACACACACACACA
>JACXGM010029846.1:0-13513 GCA_016801145.1 Umbra pygmaea
TTTGAATACCACTTGATCTTTCATATGGTATATGTATACCTAATATGTCTACATCCCCATCAGCCCACTTTATTGGTAAACTACACTGTAATATAAAATCTGAATCTTTTAGAGCTCCAATACGTAATATAGTACATTTATCATAATTAGATTTTAATCCAGATATATTTGAAAAGGTATCGAGATCCTTTAGGAGACTATTTAGTGATTCCAACTGTGGTTGCAAAAGGAAACATGAGTCATCGGCATACACAGATACCTTTGTTTGTAAGCCGTGGATTTCCAGGCCCTTAATGTTGTTGTTAGTTCTGATTTCATTGGCTAACATTTCAATTGCAACAGTAAAAAGGTAAGCCGACAATGGACAGCCCTGCTTAACTCCTCTTGACAGATTGAAGTGTTGCGAGATATAGCCATTATTTATAATTTTACATCTAGGGTTACTATACATAATTTTAACCCATTTAATAAGAGAGTCTCCAAAATTGTAATATTCCAAACATTTATATAAAGTCTAATCGAATTTTATCTTTTGTGTGGTCTCCACAGTTTGCTGCTTCAGTGTTCTTAGATCTTTTGAATCTCAATTTTTGAATGAATCAACATTTTTTCCACAGTGGGCTCCGCCCTTCTGCTTGTTGCTGTAACGTTATCCTACTTCTTCTTTTGCAACGGTTGCTCGCCTCTTCCACTCTGGTAACCCAATCATTACTGGTTGACATAAAACATATTACTACTGGTGTGCCAGCATGGGAATGTTGCCACAGACACCAAATTTGAAAACTCTGTATACTGCAAAATACAGCATGATTGACCTGGCAGTGACTGGTTTAATCAGCATTGATTAACCAGTTTGGATTGGCAAGGGCTTGAATGTAATGGACATTCATTTACATGTAAATGTTCTGCATTACAACTTTAAATGGATACTTCACCCTACAGCTATCTGGAGGTGCTAGTAGCTTCTCCCAGACATTTGTAGAACAGTGAGATTTGTTTCACCCATGCCTGGCTAGTGTAAGAGCAAGATTTGAAATTTCGCAGGGAATTTTCACAAGCTGACATCACCATGTGAGTCCAATGGACTTTGGAGATAAAGGAATATAGGCGTGTATTCGGTCACGGAAATAAGCATCCCTGTTATACTGATCTGGCTTTCAAACCTACTCATTAAAGCCTCGGTTGTCCTTGATTTATTAAGGTATAGCTTGTCTTTCTGTGATGTTTCGATCAGACATTTTATTGCTAAACAGACGAGGTGGTATGATTTTTTCAGTATGTTCTACTACAACGCTGGCTTCCTTGTTCCAAGCCCCGTCCACCCGGCATGTTCTCTGGATTCTGTGAAACAGTTCATAACCAAAGTCGCTGGTACACAATTTCTACTAACCTAAGATTTGCTTTTACATTCTGAGTGACATCCAACCATTCATGTTTGTGCTCGAGTACACTGAAGAACATTTACAACAAATGGAGTTTGATATTCAGCTTCAACAAGGCAGCATGTTCTACAGATAATCCAGTTGAAACGTGGTTAAATTCTAATTGCCTAAGTGCTTCTTTGGGAATATGTCCATCCATGTCTACTGAAGAAAAAAGCACTTGCTACAATGAATGGGATCGTGGACAAGCTATACTTGTAAGGCTTGAACCAAAAATGACTGACGACTGCATATGCGTCACTGAATCACTGAAGTATTCCAGCACACATGGAAAGAGACGTAGCAAGAGGACACTTAACAGATGAGTAAGATAATTAAACCTATTTTCTGTACCTTAATAATGGAGCACACATCGTGTCTGTGTGGTAATGTCATTGTACTGTATGTGTAGTGTGCCAGCTGTATTTAGTAGCTAGCTGAGTGTGTAAGTTACTATACCTTACTATATATAGGCTACCCTTTCTAGATAAAGAAAAATGGATGGGATCGCATCGCTTTTCAGCCGCTTTCGGGCTGTAGTGCCGGTTAATTTAGCACGTAGATCCCTTTCCTAATCTTCCGACCTAAAATGCAGACTGCAGACCCTAACTTTTTATAGCCTATTGTAAAGTGTGAAAGATTACTCCTTCTTTTTGGTCTTGCTTGTAACTTCTGCAACCAGGTACCGAACACCAAATGGGCATGATGAATAGAAATTAGACTACAATTTCAAAAACAAATATGTATGACTTTGTAGCGTCAAGCTCTACAGAGGTGTGCTGTTGAATTGCCCATGTTCTGTGTTGGTGTGTTCAAACAGGGACGGGCACTAAATTCGCTTGGAAGTCTGGACGTTGTGGTAACTCAAGTTTAGACAGATACAGAAGCACCCCAGTTGATGTGAAAGGAACTGAAATATTCTATCGGCTTTTCTCTGATATATTGAAAAAGAACATGACATAAATCATCTATGGTAACGTTTGTAAATGGTATACTATGAAACTGATTTACTGTGGAACACTCCTTTAACTATGGTGGAATAAAAAATCTAAATCTTGAAAAGCTAATTTTTCAGCATGATTTCAGTGTGATGTATCATTTTGTAATATTCTAGTAGAACCTTGCTATTTAAAATAAGTTTAAGTTTAGTTTATTCGTGTCACGGTTCTCAAGGAAACAGGAGGCAAGTGCTGAATAACGGAGGTATTTATTCCCAAACATAACATAAAGAACTATGAACTCAGGGATTGGCAAGCATAGCCGTAATACAGAAATAATAATCAGCAATGCTGAACACAGAACACATGGCTTAAATACACACATATAATGAGATGAACAGGTGCACCTGTGTGCGCCTCAAGCCCCATAGAGAAGACTAGCTGTCCTGCCTAGAGACAAAATAACAACATAGAGAGGGATAGAGACCTCAGAGTCAATATTCAGGGGAGTCGGACCTTTTCGTCTGAGAGCGTTGGGGCGAAACCCTTACAGAACCCCTCCTCTGAGACGCGGCCCCAGCGGCCAGGGAGGAAGGGAGAGAGCGGGGGCGGCCTCGGGGAGGGGGGCCAGGATGGCGGCGGTGGAAGTTCCGGCACAGAGAAGGATCGAGGATGTTCCGTGCCGGAACCCAACTCCTCTCCTCCGGACCGTACCCCTCCCAATCAACTAGGTACTGGAGGCGGTCTAGTCTCCTCCAGGAGTCCACGAGTCTGCGCACAGCGTAGGCTTCCTCCCCGTCGATATGTAGAGGAGGAGGAGGAGGAACGCCCGACGCCTCATCGTGTAAGGGACTCTGGACCATCGGCCTAAGGAGAGAGACATGAAAGGTGGGTGAGATCCTCATATGAGTAGGCACATGGAGCGTGTAGCTAACGTTGTTGACCTGACAGAGCACGGGAAAGGGCCCGATAAAATGGGGCAACAGTTTTCGGCAAGGCGTGGTGAGGGACATGTCGCAGGTGGACAGCCAAACCCGGTCCCCTGGTCGGAATATAGGACCCTCGCTGCTGCGCCTGTCGGCCTGGGTCTTCTGGCGGCGCATAGATTGTTGTAGTCGCGTGTGTGCAGCCTCCTATAGAGCCTCGGCCCATCAGAACCAGTTGTCAACCGCTGGGATTTGGGATGTGCTAGGATGCCAGGGTGCGAGAGGGGGCTGGAATCCTAGGACGCACTGGAAAGGGGTAAGGTTAGTGGATGAAAGCCGTAAGAAGGCACGTTTTCTGCTTAGCTCTCAACGGAGGCGGTCGTATTTTCTCCCTCTCCCTTCCTCTATTTCCCCGCTTGCTCTTCTTGTCTCGTTTTTGTCCTATTGAGAGACTCTCGTAGCACTGCTCTCCAAACTAAGGAAATTATGGATTTGATCAAATGTTCTCTAAACGCAATTGACACCATTTTCTCAACGAGAAGCTTGGGCTCGGGGGAACCTAACTGCCCTGCCGGAACGTATGTAGCTGGCTACACGATGGACGCATGGGAGAGGTGGCGGGTCGTGTGTCTGGCGGCTCTTTCCGTGGAGGACGTTGAAGATATCTACCTATTCGGAACCATGATAACAGGTCTTCTGCTGATGGGATTAGGCGTTGCCCTGGTTTATCGTGAAATTAAGAAGACAGTGACAGCTGTTCATAGCCCCACAGGGCTGTCCATCATGATTGAAACAGTGGGCAGAGCTGTCTGCACTCAGACTGGGTCTATAGACCACAAGTTGGTTAACATCATGGAGAGGCTCACAGTTTTGCAAAGGAAAATGGATCGTTTCGGAGACCAAAATGGACCAAATTGATTCAAGAGGGACCAGCTGTGCAAAGTAAATGCGGCTGCTTACCCCAAGAAGTCAACAAATAGTATCTATTTCGGCTCCCCACAACCGGCCTTGGACAAGGCGCCGTTGGAAAACAATCCTCCCGGATAGCGTTGTAGTGAAATGCTCTTGGTTTTGTTCCCTCCCCCATCACCAGACACCTGGTGATTGTGACTCTGTCTGGGACATGACCAAGGTTGTCTCCATATCAACATCCTGCGGACTTGTCACTTTGGGATTATAGCTAGACACAGAAATCTCTAGGCCTACACACACACACAAACTCTCACACATATATACTGATACACCTCCCCCCCATCCCCCGCCTTCACAGCTTCATACCCGGCCGCCTGTCTGGCTATCTCATTCCCCTTTTTCCCGCCCCCACCACAATCTGTTGCAAGTCTTGTTCAGAGTGTACTGACTGTGCTAAACTTGCTGAGGTGTTTTTTTCATGTTACCACACTGTACCCCCGAAGGGGCATAATATGGGGCTGCCTTTTTTTTCTCCTCGACTTTCCTCATGTATTGCTATATTGTTTTTCTAAATCCCTGTCTTCCTGTTCTGTCTACCCCCTCTTGTGATGTTTGTTGTATGAATAGGTTGATGGCTAATTTCACTGGTACTTGTGACTAAGTGACAATAAAGGCTACTACTAGGGAGTTCTGGGCGTACTCGGCCCATGGCAGGATGTCCGCCCAGTCACCAGGCGAATCCCTGTAGGAGCGAAGGAATCTCCCGATCTCCTAGTTCACTCGCTCCGACTGGCCGTTGGACTGGGGATGGTACCCAGACGTGAGGCTTACCGTGACGCCCAGCCGCTCCATGAAGGCTCTCAGTACCCTAGACGTGAACTGGGGCCCTCTATCCGAGAGGATGTCCTCGGGAATACCGTAGTGGCGGAAAACATGTGTGAATAGGGCCTCCGCTCTCTGGAATGCAGTAGGCAGACTGGGAAACGGGATTAACTGACATGACTTGGAGAACCGGTCCACAATGACGAGAACAGTGGTGTTACCTCAGGAGACAGGGAGATCCGTGAGGAAGTCGATGGAGAGATGAGACCATTGTCTCTGGGGAAGGGGTAAGGGGTGCAGTTTTCCATACGGCAGGCATCGAGGGCTGGTGCTTTGCGCGCACGTGGAGCAGGAGGTGACATACCGCTGGACATCTTGTGCCAGGAAGTCCCACCAGTACTTGCTACGAAGTGCCTCTAGAGTCCGCTGGACCCCGGTGTGCCCCGCTGTGGGTAGGGTGTGCGCCCACACTGTACTCAGGGGGAACATACTAACAATCACGAGAGCAGGCTGGTGGTATGGGTTGTGTTACCTGTCCTCGTCGAATGTCCTCGTCAACCCCCCAGAGGATCGGAGCCACGACACGTGCTGGCAGAATGATGGAGACCTCCTCCGCGTTCTTGGGCTCGGCCTCATGCATGCGTGAAAGCGCATCCGCCTTGGTGTTCTTGGAACCGGGCCGATAAAAGATGGTGTAGTCGAATCTGGTCAAGAACAATGCCTATTGTCTTGTCGCCTTGAGGTACTCCAGATTCCGGTGGTCGGTCCAGACAATTAACTTATGCTTCGCCCCCTCCAGCCAGTGTCTCCACCGCTTCAACGCCTCTACCACCGCCAGGAGCTCCTTGTCCCCCATATTGTAGTTCCGCTCGGCATGACAGAGCTTCCTGGAAAAGAAGGCGCACGGAAAGAGTTTAGACGGGCAGCCCTGACGCTGGGATAGAACAGCCCCCACGCCAACCTCTGAGGCGTCCACCTCCAACACAAACGGGAGGCCATGGTCCGGGTGTCACAGCACAGGCGCTGTGGTAAACCGAGTTTTCAAGGCGGAGAAAGCGCTGTCAGCCACGTCGGTCCATACCAGGCGGCGGGGTCCGCCTTTCAGTAAGGCGGTCAGGGGCGCAGCGATGGACCCAAAGGCACGGATGAACCGCCTGTAATAGTTGGCAAAACCCAGAAAACGCTGGAGGTCCTTGTCCAACGTTGGAATGGGCCAGGACCACACTGCCTCCACCTTGTCGCTCTCCATCTCCAGCCCGGTGTCGGTGATCCTGTACCCCAAGAAAGAGACAGAGGAGCGGTGAAAAACCAATTTTTCCGCTTTAGCGTACAGGTGGTGTTTGAGCAGCCGGCGCAGAACCTCCCGGACATGGAGAACATGTAAAGCGTATGTGGGGGAATATATCAGGATGTCGTTCGATATAGACTGTCACATATCGGTGCATGAGATCCCGAAAGACCTCATTGACGATTGCTTGGAACACTGAGGGGGCGTTCATGAGGCCATATGGCATCACCAAGTACTCGTAATGGACCAAGGTGGTACTGAAGGCCGTTTTCCATTCATCCCCCTCCCGCACTCGAATCAGGTTATACGCACTCCGTAGGTCTAGCTTGGTGAAATAGGTAGCCCCCGTCATCTGTTCCACCGTGGCATGTATAATGGGAAGTGGGTACCTGAATTTAACAGTGCTACTGTTGAGGGTTCTGTAGTCTACACACGGTCGGAGTCCACCATCCTTTTTTTTCACGAAGAACACTCCAGAAGAGAACGGGGAGGTGGACGATTGAATGTGCCCCTGCCCCAAACTCTCCCACACGTAGGTCTCCATAGCTTCCGTCTCCGCCACGGATAGTGGATAGACCCGGCTGTGGGGTATCGGAGCACCCGGGAGCAGGTCGATGGCACAGTCTCCGGGGCGGTGAGGCGGGAGACCGTTGGCCTTGGTTTCCGAGAACACCTCACGTAGGTCCCGGTACTCTGATGGCACGACCGCGGATAAACCAGACACGGGAGCAGATCTTTCAATAGAAGTACAGCACAAACTTGTATTACTACAGGTCTCGTTACACTCAGGGGACCAATGAGAAATACTTCTCCCCCTCCAATCAATCCCTGGGTTGTGCGTAACCAGCCATGGCATGCCCAGAACCACCGGGTGAGAAGGGGAGGTGATAACAAGGAACCGTATCCGTTCCACATGGTGGTCTCGGATGGCTAGGCGTAAAGGGATGGTTGTCTGCATGACCTTACCGCAACCGACGGGTCTCCCGTCCACAGCCAGTACTGGTATGGGGATCTCCAGGTCCTCCGTGGGGATGTTCCAAGCCCTCACCACACCCTCGTCCATGAAATTGCCAGCGGCTCCTGTATCTAACAATGCTAAAAAACGGACTGGCAGCATGATACTCCTGTAGGGTGACACTCAGCGTAAACACAGCATGGGATGTGGCTATGCCAGAGATAGTCAGTCCTACCTTGGGTTTGGTGGGGGTGTCTCTCTCCTGTCGGTGCGATGGCCCCTTGATGTTAGGGCAGTGAGCCAGCGTGTGTCCCTCCTCTCCGCAGTATAGGCATAGGCCCAGGCAAAAACGACAACTCCTCTCAGCTGGAGTGAGACGGGTGGTATCTTAAGGAAAAGGGAGGCAATTGCTGAATAACGGAGGTATTTATTTCCAAACGTAAGATAAAGAACTATGAACTCAGGGATTGGCAAGCATAGCCGTAATACAGAAATAATAATCAGCAATGCTGAACACAGAACACATGGCTTAAATACACACATATAATGAGATGAACAGGTGCACCTGTGTGCGCCTCAAGCCCCATAGAGAAGGCTAGCTGTCCTGCCAAGGGACGAAACAACAACATAGAGAGGGATAGAGACCTCAGAGTCAATATTCAGGGGAGTCGGACCTTTGGGTCCGAGAGCGTTGGGGCGAAACCCTTACAATTCGTCCCATGTACAGCAGATGCAGCTGTATCTGCAGGTAGGGTGAAAATCTTATGCTATGGCTCATTAATGCCGTTATGATAGTGAAAAGGAAACAGAAATATAAGGATGACACCAGTGGCAGGCCGTGCATTTTACACCTAGGCCTTCACTATCTTCCCAAAATGAAAACGCATTATAATAACCTCACAATGACATTCTAGGGCTATAGGTTATTGTCATTCGGCATATAATGCACCCCATATTCATAGTGAAGATAAGTTTATTCCACTCGATAAAGGTTATTTAACAGGAGGCTCAACATCTATGAGACTTACAATACGCTAATTGACCCGATACGACTGAAACCATAAGAATGTAACACTACGCATTATTAAACGCACATCCAGGTTTACCACACACACTCAAAGGCACAGCCCACTAAGACCCCTGAATCTGAACCACAGACACGATCTGCACATGCATCACTCAAGTAGTGATCTAAAACAAGCAGTAATAATTAACAAGTATTAATAGGACTGGCGCCAGGATGAAGTGTGTCTGTATATCTCCCCCTACATGAATACAAATACAGTATATCCACTAAGCCCCGTTAAGAACCTTTAAGGTTAGGGATGGGCCGATACCACTTTTTAAGGAACGAGTACAAGTACAGAGTATTTCATTTTGGCTACTTGCTGATACAAGTACCGATAGGAGAACTTTAATGACCTATGCCAAATGTCACATTTATCAAGCTAAAATCTGCTATATCTTAGATGTTGATCATCCAACTCAAATGTAGAAAAGTAAATATTCCTACATGTCCAGAAGAACATAATTTACATTGCAGGTCAAGAATGTGTAATATTTATTAGATGTCAATGGTTTACGTCTCTTTCCCTAATTAAATGAGAGAAACACGTTTGTAAATGCAAATGCAATAGACGTTTGTGTTCGAATTTGCCCTAACTAAGCATTGCAGAAGTTTTGTGTAAGATGAGAATGTCTGTTTTAAGTGACTTTCTCCAAAACAGGGATAATTACCTAATCATATTATTCTGTTAGGGTATTTTATTGATTTAATATAATTGGTACACAATTAGCTGTACTATCAATGTAATCTATTGAACAAAATATAAATAGGCTACATCGTATTTCTTTTAGGTTATATTTCTTAACGTTAGTATGTCAGAACTCAGAAATACCACTATGTTGTTCACCCAGAAGTTTTGCAAACTACCGACATTTGTCTTTCCTCGCTGAAGGTGGCTTTCAGAAGCTAGGTCCGGGGCATTGCTCATGCCGTTTTCTACAGTTAGAGTATGCACCGAATTGCAACCTTCATTCTTTCCTGTACTTAAATGTACTGGTATCGGTATCGGCCCATCCCTAGTTAAGGCCCTGCTAGTAAAAATATATAAAAATCCAAACTCACCCAAGATGCTCATTATTTGAAAACGTCATTTCTCTTTTAAAAAGAGTTCTATGATGCTGTTGTACAGCACATCTTTGCGTTAACTTCCAATAAAATATTTTGCCCAGTGCTGAGAGTCGATCCTGCCCAGTCCTATATTTGCCACCAAAGGAACTTCTTCACCTCCATCTGCCATTCTGCTAAAAGTAAAAAATCTAACAATCTAAAAATGGAAAGTTTAAAGAAATCGGAGAAGGGAGAGCTAAGCTGGGAGAGCTAAGCTAGTTGTTGTTCGGATGGCGAACTTGAACTGCCCCTCCTATCAGCAACAGAAACGATGCTGACGTAAGGCTAGGCCAGCAGAAACGCTTTACTTTGTCAAAGAACACACCCAACGTGGTAAAGTCGAAATCTGATTGGTTAAAAATATGACAATCAACAACATGGTCCTGATGGGCTTCAACAGCAGACGGCATTCACTTGGAATTCTGAATGCCCTTGTCACGAATCGTGGGTGTAGTGGTGTGGAGAGAGGAGGACTCAGGAATGCAGGTGGAAATGGTGGTTGCTGGTTTTATTGAACACGAATTCGGGTAAACAATGCCCTTAGGTTGTAGGGTACAGCCTAGTCAACACTACAAGTACTGAGAATAACTGAGTGACTGGCACAACGTCAGGATAATAGATCCATATAACTCCTGGAAATACGCACACTCTAAACCATATAGACAGTAACGCATGAACAAACGCACAAAGGCGACTCACTTTTCACAACGCATATATGCAGTAGTTTCGATCCGATCCCAAACAGCTCACAGCATTTCACCCCTAAAAGTATTCACATCTTCCACCCGTGACATTATGATAATGAACCGCGCCCTCCTCTCTCCCACCTGGCCTGATATAGGAACCGAGCTAACCAGCTGAAAGTGATTAGGTGATTAGATAGCTCGGTTCCCAATCAGTACCCAAGTGAAAGAGAGGAAGGCGCTACATAACACACAACACAAGTAACTGTAATATAGTACATAACCATAAAACAAAACCACAGTACATACGCACTGGCCATATAAACACAAATACACCTATATGTAAAGAGTCCGTTCTCAGTTCGGATAGTCGTTCACGCCAGCCTCACTGGCTGGGCGTGACAGTATCCCCCCACAAAATGGCCGAACACTGTGCGGCCAGAGAAAAAAAAACAGGGGGGGCGGGAGGGGCCGAAACAAATCCCCCCCAAGGGCTCGACACAGACCCCCGACTCCCAAAGCACTCCCCCGGTGGTGGTTTTGCCGGCGGCCTCCGCAAGCCAGCCAGCCACCCGCCGACAGCTGATTGGGGTGTCTCTGGCAGGCTACAGGACCCCGGTATAGGTGGTGCCCCTGGGGCTGAGGAACCTGGGACAGGCGGGGCAGTGAGCTCATGGACAGGTGGGGCAGGGAGCTCATGGACAGGCGGGGCAGGCAGCTCATGGACAGGCGGGGCCGTGAGCTCAAGGACTGGCAGTTCTGGAGGCTCGGGTAAAGGCAGGTCAGGAGGCTCGGGGAAAGGCAGGTCAGGCGGCCCGAGGAACGGCAGCTCAGGCGGCCATGGCGGCAGGGCCTCTGGGAGGTCTGACGACGAGGGTCCGGACGTCAGCAACGGCTGAGACGGAGCAGGAGGTCCTCTCGGCGGAGGCGGAGCAGGAGGTCCTCTTGGCGGTGGCGGAGCAGGAGGTCCTCTCGGCGGTGGCGGAGCAGGAGGTCCTCTCGGCGGAGGCGGAGCAGGAGGTCCTCTCGGCGGAGGCGGAGCAGGAGGTCCTCTCGGCGGAGGCGGAGCAGGAGATCCTCTCGGCGGAGGCGGAGCAGGAGATCCTCTCGGCGGAGGCGGAGCATGAGATCCTCTCGGCGGAGGCGGAGCAGGATATCGTCTCGGTGGAGCTGGCTGACGTAGAGCCTGGTGACGGTGGTGCGTGGAGAACCCTGACAGCATGCCGGCTGCCAGGGCTTCTGTTCTCAGGCTCACGTCCTTCAGCTCGGCTCCCAGTTGTGTCAGCTCTGTGTCCAGCTCTCGCCAGACGGACCGTGCCGCTCTGATGGCAGCATCCACAGCAGCACAGCACCCCCCCAAAAATTCCTTGGCGGAATATAGGCGGCCGTCCGGGGAAGAAGCTGGGCGAGGGCTCAGCTGCACTCCTCCCGTGATGTCGTTACAGAAGAGAGCGCAGTCTGTAGCCTGATGTCCCATGATCTCTCCGTTGAGGCGGTTCATTTTGTCACGAATCGTGGGTGTAGTGGTGTGGAGAGAGGAGGACTCAGGAATGCAGGTGGAAATGGTGGTTGCTGGTTTTATTGAACACCAATTCGGGTAAACAATGCCCTTAGGTTGCAGGGTACAGCCTAGTCAACACTACGAGTACTGAGAATAACTGAGTGACTGGCACAACGTCAGGATAATAGATCCATATAACTCCTGGAAATACGCACACTCTAAACCATATAGACAGTAACGCATAAACAAACGCACGAAGGTGACTCACTTTTCACAACGCATATATGCAGTAGTTTCGATCCGATCCCAAACAGCTCACAGCATTTCACCTCTAACCGTATTCACATCTTCCACCTGTGACATTATGATAATGAACCGCGCCCTCCTCTCTCCCACCTGGCCTGATATAGGAACTGAGCTAACCAGCTGAAAGTGATTAGGTGATTAGATAGCTCGGTTCCCAATCAGTACCCAAGTGAAAGAGAGGAAGGCGCTACATAACACACAACACAAGCAACTGTAATATAGTACATAACCATAAAACAAAACCACAGTACATACGCACTGGCCATATAAACACAAATACACCTAAATGTAAAGAGTCCGTTCTCAGTTCGGATAGTCGTTCACGCCAGCCTCACTGGCTGGGCGTGACAACCCTAGTCTACTCGGAGACAACACAGATGAAAAAATCTTATTGGATAAAAGCTTTCATTTACATGAGCTGCGCTAAAAGCAAGGCAACTGAAAAGAACGTACTGTAGCAATGAAATCACCATATAGACTAATTTAAATGAACTTTGTAAAATATATATTATTAAAAAATATATTAAAGAAGTACAAAAATACATTTCTGATTCTGATTATCTTTGGGCCTGCAGAGAAGGCCTTGCAGGCCCTGACGGCCCACCACTGGATGACACCCTTTATACAGTCTGTATATACAAAAAGTTAAGTGATAAATTGTTCACCAAAAGGAGGGGCTGCACTTAGGTGTACCACCTGTGCCGAATGCAAGTTAATTAAATTTTAGTGGCAGTTTTTAAAAGAAAACAATATAAATAATGGCCACCAGGTGGCTCCGGGGAGGGAAAGTCATCCTAAACAATTTACCAGATTAATCGACTGTACTGTACTGCAGACAACAGGGCATTTCTTTATCATTATTACTCAAATGTGAAGTTAAATATAGCACTGTAAGAAATTAACTACATTCCTTACAAATAACATTCTTATCTAAACTGTTTTTTATTTGATCATTCCTTTTAGTGGGCAAAAACCCTACGTCTATGTTGGATACCTAGAAAACAACACTATTCTTCACTGCTTCAATGGTATAATTTGTATGATATTCGAACATGCAGGAGCTGGAGACTGGGGTTCACTGCCCCACGAAGACTGATTTGTTTTACATTATTACTTTGCATATGCAATTGTATATAATCAGAGTACTTAACTATATAAGAATAACTCATTATATTAATAAAATATGTTACATTATATTTATTAAATGTTTCACTTTGGGGAACGCTTTCAAATACAGTAGGGTAAAGTTTCCTTCAAATTTAACTCGGAAGTTGTTGATATAACTACTGTACAGCCTACTTCAAATTACTTGTTCTACAATAAATCAAATAAGCTTCCATGAATAAACTACTAATCCATTTTATGAACTATGGCTTTAATACATTTCAGAAACCATCCATCCATCCATCCATCTTCATCCGCTTATCCGAGATCGGGTCGCGGGGGCAGCAGCTCCAGCAGGGGACCCCAAACGTCCTTTTCCCGAGCAACATTAACCAGCTCCGACTGGGGGATCCCGAGGCGTTCCCAGGCCAGGTTGGAGATATAATCTCGCCACCTAGTCCTGGGTCTTCCCCGAGGCCTCCTC
>JACXGM010029847.1:0-13513 GCA_016801145.1 Umbra pygmaea
TCGGCCCGATGAGATCTATAAGTGTACCAAGTTTCACATTATTACATGGAAGCGTGTTTGATTTATGGATAAGTGTTCGAATCCCGTTCCAGGGGGCGCTGTAGAGCCCCCCTGCCACGCCCAGGTACGGGCTTCAGCCCGCCTCTGATGGCCGCGGGTTCTGACCCGTGTGCACATTTTCAAGAGTTTTTGAGCATGTCAAGGGCCCCAAAAGTGCCCAAAAGGTAGGAAAATCATAATAATAATAATAAGAATAATCTTTAGGAAAACAATAGGGCCTTCGCCGTTGGCTTGGGCCCTAATAATAATAATAATAATAATAATCTTTTGGAAAACAATAGGGCCTTCGCCGTTGGCTTGGGCCCTAATAATCTTAACGAAAACAATAGGGCCTTCGCCGTTGGCTTGGGCCCTAATAATCTTTAGGAAAACAATAGGGCCTTCGCCGTTGGCTTGGGCCCTAATAATAATAAATAATCTTAACGAAAACAATAGGGCCTTCGCCGTTGGCTTGGGCCCTAATAACTCCAAAAATAAGATAAAGTCAGAAGACACAATGTCCGTAGCCATCCAATCTGTATACATAGCCAATTATTAGACAGTACATAAAAGCAATAACACAGAGACAAAAGAACAAAAAAGAGACAAAAGGGACAAACACAGACAGATCCCCACACCCACCCCCCAAAACCCAAAGTCTCTGCTCATTGAATGACAGCGACAGCAGGTAACCTTAACCACAGACAAGGTTAGGGTGAAAACAAGTGGTTCCTATCTACCACCAGTGTGGCAAGAAGCCCCCCCAAAGAAAAAATAATATTATAGTAATATCCCTCCAAAAAGATTGCAGCAATGACAAAACTAATTAAGTTGAGTCCACTAGTACACCCACCAAAAATAACAAGGTCACTTTGTTATACAGCTAGAATACATTGTCAAATAACAAAATAATTCATAAATTAATTAAACAATTACCTCAGTACTTCCCTGAGTGAATGACACCAACAGGAACCAATAAAACATAATGCCTTAATCGATTAATAATAAATTGTCCCAGCTGAAAAAATAATGTCAAGTTGCCCACTAATAATGGATGGGAAACTAACTTTGAATGAGTCTGATAAAAAGAAACTAAGACAGAGCACTAAAGGCCACCTTGCAAACTGGGCAAAATAGTAATACAGTTGGGAGCATAGATATATCCAGTTTATGGTTCCCCAAACTGCTGGTTGAACCAGTTCAGCTTTTTCCGGTGAGTCAAATTGAAGCTTTTTACCATTATGTTCAACACAGAGCCGGGCTGGAAAACGAAGGAGAACTTTACGTTCTTCGAGTGGAGACTTTGTTTGATATTAAAATACTTGGCTCTCTTTAATGAAACCAGCACACTATAGTCAACAAAAATGGAAACCTTAGTTCCCCGTAAAAACAATTGATCTGAGTTTGTTCTTCTTAGGACTCTTTCTCTATCTTGAAAGTTATGGAATCGGACAATAAGGCCTCAAGGTTTCCTGACAATCCCGTCCACCGAGAAGTCGATGTCCCAGGCAGTGTGCACGGTCAAGCTTCGGTGGCGTCTCAAAACATATTAGGAAAAAGCTCAGTGAGAAGGCTAGCCACAAAACCGATTGGGTCTCCAGCCTCCAGTGACTCCAGGACACCGACTAGTTGTATGTTACCAGGTCTGTAGCGTGACTCCAGATCCTCAGCCCTGTCCAACAGTTTACGACTCTTGGTCTCCAGATGCGAAACCCTAGCCTCCAAGCCAGCTATCGTCTTACCGTGGGCGGATGAGCGCATTTCTAGGTCGGAAGTATGTAGAGCCTGCTGTTTCGATCGAGGCCCTCACTTGGTCGAGGGCTTTCCAAAGAGGAGTGATAGCGGCCTCAATGAAGGACTTCAACTGACCAAACAGGGCGGTTGAGATATCCGCCGAAAGCTCTGCTTTAAAAGACCTAAGATCCGCTTGGGTGACTGGGGGGGATTTGGTTCATTCCTGGCTCTCATAGTCCGCAACAGTGGGAGAAACGCTTGCCGCAGTCTTCTTCCTGAATCTAGACGGATTAGGCATATTTCGAAATGCTAGTAATTGCGATTGGTAGGAATGTTTGTAATTTTTTTCCTTTGTTGTTTGGTATGTAAAATAAGGTTTACTTCGTTTTGGGAGATTGCAGCTCAGATGAGTCCCACTGTCCAAGCCCAATGCAAACCCCATTCTCCAGCTCCTCAGACTAGGAACTTAAAACCTACCCCATTGAAGCAGTGAAGTATAGCGTTGCTTTTTAGGTACGCAACGTAGACGGTAGGTTTTTGCACACTAAATGGAATTTAGTTTCGATGGGCCAATTATTTGGCAGAAATCTAGTTAATTTCTGTCAATGCTATATTTAAATTTACAATTGAGTTGTTTTATTGATAAAGAAATTCCCTGTTGTCTGCAGTACAGTACAGTCGATATGACACTGAGCATGTGCACTCAACTTCTTTGTTCAACCATGGCAAGGCCTGTTCTGAGTGGAATCTGTTCTTGTAAAACTAGAGTCGCCAAACACAAACGCCATTTTGCATTTGAGTTTGTAATTAAAATAAATCTGTGATTTTGAAAGCTACACCCTCCTCCTTCCTTGACTTTTCCTAATTATGTGTATTTTACAATATTCCATTGTCAAATTTAAATTAAATGTAATGTTTATCATGTCTTAAAATATTTTAACACCAGTCTTTGCAATATAATGTAATAAATAATGTGACTATCATGTGTTTTTGATTTGTCACTGATTATTTTACAACTACGACACTCTGCTTCTCATAATTCAACATTTTGCCTAGGCTATAGTCATGTTGTAGCATAATAAGCAATTCAATAATATTTGTAATTGAATTTACAAAGAAATACTATCAAATAACACACAGGCTGAGACAATTACACTTTAGAGAATGTCGGCAAATGCATGGACAAAACCAGTGACAACAAATATATTTGTCATCGAATTTACAAAGAAATTTGATCAAATAATGCATTTGCTCTGTAGAACAATTGAACATTTGATCTGCGTATATTTGACAGGATTAGCCTACGGAAAGCTCTAAACTTGTAATACATTTTTCAGACCCTGTTATCTCAGTCTGTCACATACAGTGGGGCAAAAAAGTATATTTTTTTAGTTTGGAGTGTGACTGTTTGAGATTGTGGACAGGTGTCTTTCATACTTATAACAGCTTCAAACAAGTCCCATTAATACAGGTAATGAGTGGAGGACAGAGGAGCCTCTTAAAGAATAAGTTACAGGTCTGTGAAAGCCAGAAATCTTGCTTGTTTGTAGGTGACCAAATACTTATTTTCCACAACCTTTTTGCCCCACTGTACTCAATTTAGCTTTTTCCTGTGTTGATGGGAAGATCTACAGAAATGTATTTAAAATGCTACCATAAACCTGTTTTAAAATCACAATTGGGCAATTTTAATCTACTTGTCAGATATATTACAGTAACTATGGCATTGTATCTGTGCACAGAGAACTTTTGAGCACAGAGAACTATATTTTGCAAGCACATTAGATTATATTCTCACGCAGTTTACTCAGGTGCTCTCTCACAAACTCGTTCTTTGCATGCAGGCGGACAATGTTGCGCTCCGGTCAAGTCTGCCGCTCTCTCAACCTCTTCACTCTGTGCGTGCTCAACTCTTGACACACACGCTCGCTCAACATGCAACAGTGTTACAAATGTGCCACAAAATCAACCAATCAGGGAATTAAAGAAGGTCAATTGTGAATGGCTGTTGGTCTCCAATCACATTGCTTCCCAAAAAGAAGATTTCCGTTCTTTCAGCTAGCAACACAAACGTGGATTTTGTTTTTCAAAATAATAGTGCTCATTCCAATGCATTAAATAATCGTTGTACCGGTAAATTCATTTTAAAGCTAGTAAATTGTAATCAAATCAAATTGTATTGTGTGTTTAAGGAACTATTAAAATAGTTTTATAGGAATTTTTTTTATATGTTTTAATAACAATTGTTAAAGATATTCTGTACACTAAATTTTATTAAATATATTGTCTCATAAAGAGAAATGAGATAGGGGTACAGAAGTTGTCCAACACAGTGGGATCCATATAGTTTAATTTCCTTCCTAGCAAGGATTTGGATTTAACAGAAAAATTATATGGGGGTAGTAGTGGCAATGGGGAAAACCAGAAATATAATATTCATCGAAAAACAAAAATACAACCAAATCTGTAGATTTGGAGAGCCCATTTATACTAATCAGAGTATTAAAAAGCTTAGGAGTATTTGGACCAATAATAGGGGTAACATTTAAAGGCTTGCTAAATCGATTAAGGAAGAGGTGAAGTTGGCCAACTCTTTAAATCTTTCACCCATCTGTGATGAGATAGGAACTGCGAGTGACAGCACTAATATATGTCAACACACTCAAAGACACTAAAGTAAATTATTCAACAACACCAATTAAACATAAAGTGGGGAGGAGAAATGCAGCAAAAAATAAATATGGTAAAGAATGTCACACAGTTTAAGAAAATAAATAAAACTTGTGTTTCTGTAAATCACAAAATAAGAGCAAACAATGTGATTGCTGTGCAAATTGGTATCACTTTGATTATATAGGTGTATCTCCAGACAAACATAAGGAAGTTGAATCAAATACTTATGCATGCAATGAAAGCTCATGTTCCTTCTAAGTAAACGCGAGAAAGTTTTTTATTAATTGTGCTAATCCAATAACTCACAAGATTCGTAACAGACAGGTAAAAGACCAAATGGTACAAACAGTAAATTGTGAAAAGGAAGATTTTTCGGATTGTCAAGAGAAAATAACCGTCAATCTCAAATTTCTGGAGTTGCTACCAATAACGAACACAGTTCCCACATCAATACAAATATGTCAGGGTGTAGCTTAACTAATAAGGAACATGTACCCAGGGAAAATGATTATAATAGTGTAATGGAACAGATAGTAACCCAACCAGTAGATGTGCAACAACTGACAAGCACTGAAATATTAGATTGTAATGTTTCTGTGAATGAAAATGTTAAGCAACCAGAAACCCAAATAAGCAAGTGTCATTTGTCAAAAGAAGCAACATTTGATGAATTTAGGCATGAAACCCTAAGTGAGTCAATGTTTACACTGACCCCCAGTGAATGTAGAAAGGTACATTCACAGAGGTAAAATATATTTAAAGGATATAGCTGTGAGGGCTTATTTGCAGCAAAAGGAATCAAATGCTTATTGTATAATTGTTTTTAAGAATCACCACTTTTCAGTAAGTTAAATTAGACCGTTAAATAATCCCTATCTAAAACTGAATGGTTACTGTAAACATTCATTGTACACATTCATTAAATTCACAGATGTTTTGAAATCATTGGAGTCTTTGAACTTCACTGTGACATAATGTGGAGACATTAGACATTGTAGAGACATTTTGGCTTGACCAATAAGAGCCCCAGAAAGAGAGGAACTTGTGTTGTCATTACAAAATGTAGCAGTACATCAGGGGTCCGTTTTTCGTACATCGCTAACTCAGTTAGCTGGATTTGATTGTTGACGATTTGGCATGATCTTGGATTGTTTGGTTCTTCGAAGCTCATCCTGGACTTGCTGTCATAGCAACAGGTGTGTAAACTTAAACCTGCTCGGGAGCAGGTTTATTTCATGTAAACAAGATTAGATCACAGATTGTGTCAACCAAAATCGGGTTCACAGCCCTAGTAAAACTAAGTATATTTAAATTATACTCCTGTATTAAACTTCTAGTATACTTATGTTTAACCATTAATGTATATTTAATATATTTAAGAATATCTGAAGAATGCATTCAAAATTTACATACCAATATAATATATTAGAAATATATTTAGGGTAAATAAAATACATATTAACTAGCTACAACGAAGTAACTATACTTTTTTGCTTGAGAGTGTAAATTTGCAGGTACGTTACCATTACATTCTTAATATTTCAGATAAATAATATTATATCCCATTAAAAAACGGAATTCAATCAAACCCAGCTAGCACAGAGCTGGCGGGACGCTGGTGGTTACAGCTGATGGTACGATAGCTTTTTGCTCATCATTTAACGTGCGGTCCGTCGGCGGCAGTGTTGGAGCCTGAGTGTATGCGGCAGTACTGTGGGCGAAAATGCCTCGTTGATGCTAAAGTTCAGAGGAGAATGGGCCGACTGCTTCAAGAGCAACTTTGACTGAAATAACCACTCGTTACAACGGAGGTATGCAGCAAAGCATTTGTGAAGCCACAACATGCACAACCTTGAGGAGGATGGGCTACAACAGCAGAAGACCCTACCGGATACCACTCATCTCCACTACAAATAGGAAAAAGAGGCTACAATTTGCAAGAGCTCACCAAAATTGGACAGTTGAAGACTGGAAAAATGTTGCCTGGTCTGATGAGTCTCGATTTCTGTTGAGACATTCAGATGTTAGAGTCAGAATTTGGCGTAAACAGAATGAGAACATGGATCCATCATGCCTTGTTACCACTGTGACAATAAATATTACAAACTATCAAATGTTCTTTGTGGAAAAATTTAACATTTGTACTTCAACTTTTCATGTATTTGTGAATTTTAGAATGGATGTACTTTTATAATTATTTAGGTTTTTGTGAATTTCTATTGGATTACCATGTAAGGGAACACTTTATAATAACCATCATTTATAGATGGTAAATTGATAGTTAACTAAATGTTTAGGAAATTGTTATTTCACTATTAACAAATAGTTATTTTACTTTTATCAAACAATAAAATGATATTTAATAATGTTTATTAATCATTATTAATGCTATAAATTAACTAGTTATTGTTGCACACATATATCAATTATATACAATATTAGTTATTGGGTTATTGATTAAAAAACATTGTAAACCTTTAAGAAACTGTTTATAAAAATAATTTAAACATTACCTAAATAGTTGGACCAGATATTCCCAACACTTTGTTAATATTTAATAATTGGTTTGTAAACTGTATCCAAACATTAGTTTAGTTTACCTTTATTTTACCAGGCAAAATGACTGAGAACACTTTCTCATTTGCAGCAACGGCCTGGGAGAAGGGGGGGAAGAGGAGAAGGAATGCATTGAGAGATAGGGATGATTAGGTTGCCATGATGGTATGAGGGTCATAAATTTGTCTAGGACACCAGTGTTAACTCTTACGAATAGTGCCATGGGATCTTTAGTGATCATAGAGGGTCAGGACACCTGTTTAACATCCCATCCAAAAGACGGCACCCTATGCAGGGCAGATGTCCCCATCACTGCCCTGGGGCATTGGGAATGATCTTTAGATGAAGAGTGCCCCCAGGGACTACCTGGGCCTGACCCTGCTTAGCTTTAGAAACAAATCAGCAGTGCAATAAAGGGCTCTATTCTGCTGGTTTATATGGTTATTATAAAGTTGCAATTGTTGATTATAATACAGGGCTAAATGGTTTACAAACACTTAGATAAATAATACTTTGTCAGTGGTTAGTTATTGGTTTGTAAACTGTCAATAAATATATTCTGGATGGTTATTATAAAGTTGCAACTGGCGATTATAATACATTACTAAAAGGTTATTAAATACTTTCTGAACCTTCTACAAAACATTATTTAATTGGCCATTTTAAAGTTACGACTGATGTTTACAATACTTTACAATTACTAAATACATGGTTTGCAAACCATCTATATGAATAATTGGAATGGCTATTATAAAGTTGCAAATTATATTTGTAATAATTAGTCAATGATGAATAAGTGGTCTATAAAGCATCAAGTAACTTTTTTGGCACCATTAAATATGTTATTAATGTTCCTTAAAACAATGATTTGTGCACTGGTAATAGTTTGTCTTATCAGCCAATTGAACACTGGATACAGTTTACAAACCAATTAGTAACCATTAACAAAGTAATGGGAATATCTGGTCCATCTATTTAGGTAATGTTTATAGATGTTTTATAAATGGTTTCTTAAAGGTTTACAAACTTTTTTTAATTATTACCTAAAAACTAATATTGTATATAAATCATATAATGTGTGTAACAAACTGTTTATTTATCCCGTTAATACTAATTACTACACATTATTAAATATCATTGTATTGTTTGTTAACACTAAAATAACTTTGTAAATAGTGAAATAACAAGTTATTAAACATTAAATAATTATCAATTTACCATCTATTAATGATGGTTATTATAAAGTTACCCAATGTTATTTATATGAAATTGATTTTTTTTCCCTTTTTATTTAGAATATGAATAGGCTATGACCTGAGTTGTCAGAACGACAGATGAGCAGCATGGGGAATATGAGGGGTCAGAACGACAGATGAGCAGCATGTAGCCTAATATAGCCTTTCACGATCAGTTCATACAACACCGTGGCTGATGATGTATAATAATAATAATAATAATAATTCAGCTCAAAGTGCTTTAAAGCAATACAAGTCAAATAAAATGAATGTTATTATAATAATAGTATAGTAATGATTGGATGGATTTTCCAGAAGCATAACAAAATTAATGTGAGAAAGGACAGTAATGGCACAATAGCCGATACATATTTTCAAATACACTTCATTATGTAATTATTTTGACTTTATATAATGCCTACTTCTAATCAGGGGCATCACTGGACACAGGCTTCCGTGAATGAAACGGCAAAACACAGAGCTTTAGCCGCACTATATAGCCTATACTTCTAATATTTGCACAACAAATGTGATCTGCATATGTGTTGAAATCATTTTTTTACATTCTACATCAACAAAATAAAACAGAAAGAAAAGTATAACTAGTTTATCTGTGAAGAAAGTAGCTGTGGTTGACTTTCATTATATAGACTTAAGAATTCTAATTCTACAAAGGATAAAAAAATAGGAAAATAGGCTACTAGAGCATAACTATCCTTTGAAATTATAAATATGTTTGTTTTCGTATTCTACTGTTATAAAGTACATTCAACAACAACAAAAATTGTCACATAATTAATCTGTTTTGAGCAAAGAACACACACTGTCAAGTCTGAAAATGTATAGACGGTATAAAACAACACTGTGTGAACACTATATTGCCTATTTTTTACTTTGTTTTGTATTACTACATTCAGTGCATTGCATGAGGTTTTTAGTTTAGAATGTGTAAATGTCCCTTTAAGGGTTGTGACACCTCTCTCCCAGTCTGTCCCTGCTAGCATTGGGCTAGGTTAGGCTGGTATCTTGTGAGCCTGATTAATAACGACATTCAGCCATGGTTACGTAGCTAGTTAAGGTAATGCATATAAGCGCGACAGACGGAGAGAGAGGTTGTCGGTCATTGATGATTATTCTGTTAGATTTCATGTCACGTGTGTTAGTCGTTCATTTGGATGTTCAGTTCATGGTTTGCTGTACTCTGGTTCCTGGTGGATATCTTTTCATGGACTTGTACCCTCTGCTATTTTGTGCCCTCTCCACTTATGTGTTGTAAGTAGAGTACATATATAATTTAATATATTAAGCGTACATACTCAGATTTTTTCATATTTTCATATATATATATATATGTTCACTTACACTTAATTATGTAATTATTTTCAAAGACATCTACATTTTCACAGAGACATCTAGATTTTATCATATGTTTTCGAATTTTCAGTGATTATTTTAGAACTGCAACCATGATCACTGCTTTTCATGTAAATGAACATTTAGACTATATTACAACGAACATATTTGTGTAATTGTGTGAGGGGGTGGAGGAGGGGCCATTAATATAGGCCAATTACATTTTAGAGAATGTCAGCAAATGCATAGACTAAAGCATTGACAACTGTGTGAGGTAAAATTGTTTTGTTTTCAGTGTAATGAAGAGTAATAGTGTTTCTGAATTTTCACAGATTTTTTGACAACTGCAACCATGACATAGCTGTGAGTCCATTAGCCTATACTTCTAATTGCCACAAATGTGAAATGTTAGTTTAAATCTTTTTTTTACATTCTACATCAATAAAAATAAAACCGGTTTTAAACAATGACACAATGCTTACTAATATAGAGGTAAATAAAACTATATTTTATCTGTCACCTTTTGTGCTGCATCATGTGCACTTTGGGAGAACAAAATAATGAAACAATGTCTCTAATCTCTAAATAGTAAACAGTAAGCACAAGTTTAACCTGTTAACTTCACCCCATCATTGTCAAATTCTGCCTAAAAAACATAACCAAAGTTAACCTCTTGTTACGCTGGACCTGAAGCAAGTGCATACATATGGTTGATATTTCTTTAAAGAAAATACTTTTAATTTTTTGGATATGTAAAATTCAATTTAAATAAATGTACACAGTGAATATGGCACAAGATGAAATAAAGAAAATGCATAATTGTTTTCAGGTTTTACTTTTCTGCATCCTCTTTGAAAAAGAACTACATAGCCATTTATTGAGATAGGGTCCTGGAAACACTTTAATTGTGTCCCCTAGTAGAGATGACGACATGTGTCTAAAAAATGTAGAGTGAATAGCCAATGAGCATTAGTGTTATGTGTAAAAGTATATTTCCACAAAAAATGTAACAAGATGACATTTTCATCTGGCTCATGAGAAAGACTCTCTACATCTGGCATACAAAGGTTAATCTTGGTCATTTCTAACATCTGTTTCATAAGGATGCCGATTTTCAACATTGAAGACATTGCTAAGATACGTTTCACCTGCGTCTGTCATTCATAAGTGCGGGCCACAATTTAATAAACAAAAGCATTCTGGTGCTTTCTGGTACATTCGTAAACGTTGTGGTCATGAAATTGTAATTTTTTTACATTTTACATGGGAAAACTATAGTTTATATATATGCTCTATGTCATTACTGGGACTCTTTGATGACGAAGAACAAAGATTTGACTGTAAGTACTATTATTTTAGCCTGGGAGAACTCAGACAAACTTCAGGCAAATTTAAACCTGTAAATGCGTAATGGTTGTATACTGGCAGCAAAAGGTAAACACGGTTTTGGCAATACAGATTGTTTGAGTTATTAACGCTACTGACACCACTTCAGATATTCAAACAACAGAGCTACGTTTTGAAATCGCCCGGAATTCTCCTTTAAGGGTATGGATGTGAGGGCGACATCCAGAGGCCATAGAAGGGCAGAGCAGTCATTATGGGTGAAAGTTAATGCCTGTGTGTGTACATCATATTTAGGAGGAAATGAGAAGGACCCAGGGGCATGCCCGGATTACCCAATGGGCATTATGGGCACAGGCCCAGGGGCCCATGCGCACTTGGGGCCCAAGCAAAGGAAAAAAATATTTACATTTCAGATAATGACACCATGTATAACTAGAGAATGGCATGTTGATATTTGTATTCATTTAAATAGAATTATATAATTGGTCAAGCGTAGGTGTGGAAAGCACTGACGTAACAACCCGCCTGCGCAGCTTTGAAATAACCCTGCGCTGAATGAAAGCCAAGAAAGTGAGTGAGAGAAGCGGTTGTACTAAACACAAACGAAAAAGAGAAAAGGAGAGCGAGGTGTCTTTATTAAGACACCCAGCAAACAATATTACGTTGTGACAACGTCACGTGCTGGTAATTTTTCATCACCCTTACGTTAGCATATGACGTTGCCACAACCGGCAAAGTGAAACATCCAGAGTGGTCGCTACGACGTTGCCAACTGACGTTTCCATTGCGTCGCCAGTAGGTCGTGACAACGTTATGAAATGAAAGTCGCCGATTCGTCATTGGATGACTTTTGACTGTACGTCGGCATTACGCCAACTGTACGTCGCGACCACATTATTTAATTAAGGTCCGCGATTCGTCATTGGATGACATTTGTCAGTACGTTGGCAGTACGTCACGACCATGTTATGTAAGGTCGCGGATTCGTCATTGGATGACTTTCTGCAGTGGATTTATGGATTTATTGATATCCATTTATACTATAGCAGTTATACCTGCCACTTCTGGTTCACAGCAGCAACAATTGTGGTTCTTGTTCAGAACTTCAGAATTGACAGTTGTTTCAACTACCATTGCTATTCAAATTTTTATATTACACTCAAAAACAGTTGTAATACTGAGGTAAATATTTTTTTGTAAACACACATTGTAGAATAATTGAATGAAAACTGAAAATAAGCGTTTTGCAAATTTTATTTATAGAATACACACTGCTTTTCATAATATGAACACCACACGTATCACTAGCATATAATTGTTTAAAAAAAAGTTACATTAAAAAAATACTTGAACTATTTACAGCAATACAGCATACAAAATCAATCTGTTTCGGGAGATAACTGATTTGGAACCACTTCTGGGACTGCCAATTCTGGGCCCGAACGCACCTAGACAAACAATTTAACCATAAATTCAGTGAACAGGCCTTGAAGATTCAAAGTTAACCAAGAAAGTAAGTGTTAAGCATCTTAACAGTCACTTCCCACAGTCTTAAGTGAAATGCTCACAAAAAAAGTAGTGTATATTTGTACCTGTAGTTTGCTGTGAGCTGGTGCATGTTTGAGGACATTTGTAATTAGGTCCTCCACAGCCTTGTCTTCCAAACCAGCCTGGCTCCTCATGATAGCCCCTGTTGTGTAGAATAAAAAATAGAAATGTTCTTTAAAATTCTAGTGTAACTAGAAACTATTTAGACAAGCATAAAGGCATTGTTTGTTTTGTGGAACATCCACATTTTACCAAAAGTAACTTTGATATTAAACTCACGTTTGATAACCAGGTACACCGCTGTGTTCAGCATAGTCTTTTTCCCCTTCTTCCCATGAAGACTGTAGTGCTTCCAGACATTGCTCGAAGCGACGGCCCTCATGATTCGCCTAGTAGCCTCACCTGGGTTGGCACCACCAATCAGACTGAGATGGTGTGTCTACAGAGGTAATACAGAAAATTTGAAATGCTGTTGGGAAAAAATATTCAGCTGTACATAAAACATATCTTTGTTTAACCCATTACCCACCAATCTCTAGTCCGGATGCTCTTTTAGTGTTGCCTCCAAGACAGCAAGATCCTCTAGTGTCCGGGCCACATCTAGATCTATTGGGGCCTCCAGACCCTGTCTGGCTCCTCCCACCTGGCCAAACTGATGTAAAATCTCCTGCTGGATGGCTGTCAGTGCATCCAGACGTTGCATCACAACACTAAGCGTCTCTGTTTCAGAAGCACAAAATGTTTCAAAGACGTATTAAAATGAAGGTCAGAAATGTACAAAGTGGGAAGATAACTGCATTGTGTTATTATGGCTAAAATTTTCAGACAATAACAATCAACATACCTTGCATTAATGCAATCGATTGCAATATGCCAGAGTCTGACACTGTTGTTGAGCCACTGGCAGTGTCTGTGTGCGCACATGCAAAACAAAATACAAGCAGTTAAGTTCTACACATAGGTTTGGAAATTGTCATCATGCACTATTTGGAATGTCAGAAAACAAGATTTACAATAGTTTAAATCAC
>JACXGM010029848.1:0-13513 GCA_016801145.1 Umbra pygmaea
TCCCATACAGGGGATTTAAATGACGCGGGACGTCCAAGCTCCTCCGTTCCTCCGCTCGCCATGACCATGCTGTGAGCGGACTGAACATGCGCAAAACTTTTTTATTTCAGTAATCAATCCGCGGATCACGTGTGTCCCGAACCGAAGATATTGATCCGAACGGATCACGGATCAATGACGATCCGTTGCACCACTAAAAAATACCCCAAAATATATTTAGAAAAAACTAAAATGAATTTGAAAACACATTTTGTGTATATACAGTTGCAATCAAAAATATTAAACCCCCATTGCAAATCAGGTTTATTGTAAAAAATGTACAGATTTTCAGATGTTTGCAATGAACATATCCAACGGTTACACTTTATTTGGAGAGTCTGACATTCCATCTGTATGTGCTCTACAGATAGTTTGTTGATAGTTATATCATCAACAAACTATCAACAAACCATCTGTTGATAAGCAACTAATTGTGTATTTTAAGGGTAGGGGTAAGTTTAGAATAGGTTTTAGGGTAATGGTTAAGGTTAGGTTTAACATAAGGGGAATGGTTAAGGTTAGGATTAGGGTTAGGGTTAGTAGATAGTTTGTTAAAATGTTGTTGACAGTATGCAGATAATATGTAGAGCACCTAGAGATGGACTCTCAAAATAAAGTGTTACCTATCCAACAAAAGCAAATAAAAATACCTCAACACAACAAATGCTTCCAGTGGTTTCCCCAAATTCAACTGCAAATGCAACTGATAATGACTTCTCCAGTCTCAATATCATTCAAACCCTACATGGCAAGCGTTTTTAAAACGTAATACCTTTTGCTGTTATGACCTGCTGAAATCAAAATGCTTGGCCAGACACCAACCTCTGGCAGAGTTTCTGAAGAATCTCCATTCATCATGAGCGATGGTTTTCAGTTCAGTAATATTCTTGGGTTTGCTTACTACAATCGCCTTCTTCATATCTCACCAGTGGTTTTATGAGCTGTTCAATTCAGGTGACTGATGGCCAGTGTAAAATCTTCCAGGACTTCTTCTGCAACCAAGCTTTGGTGGAATTTGAGGTATGCTTGGGATCATTGTCCTGTTGGAAGGTCCAATGACGCCCAAGCTTCAGCTTCCCCGCAGACAGCATGCCGTTTTCTCATAGGATTTCCTGACAACTAATCCATCTTGCCTTCCAGTGTATGCAAAGCAGCCCCAGAGAATCCCAGAGCCGCCACCATACCACCACCATGACTGTGGACAGAGTGTTCTTTTCAGCATACAGTATGCTTCATTCTTCTTCCTCCAGGCATGATATTGTATGTCTACTTCCACCACTGTTTGTTGTCGATACCGCAAACATTCTAATAAAAGGGATAAGAGTGCAATCTAGTTTTTCCTCACTAATATGTAGGGCTGGGCACCGAACATCGATACTTTCATGGCACCGACCAAAATAAATATATTATTTATCTTTCAGTGCCAAATTTTGGTTCCAAAAGCATTTGTGAGCCAATAATCATGTAGCATACTTGCGTGTTAGGGCCTAAAGTCACTGGCGATTGGCTGTCTAATGCAACTTAAAATGCGTCATGTGAAAGAGACCATCACCACGCGGAGGATTTCTGAAGATGCTTGCAGTCGTATACCGTTGATAACCAGGCAACATTGTTGTTTTTTATGACGTAACTTTATTTACGAATGAGATCTGGTGACTGGCTAGGCCACTCCAGGACCTTGAAATGCTTCTTAAAAATCCACTCCTTCGTTGCTCGGGCAGTGTGTTTGGGATCATTGTCATGCTGAAAGACCCAGCCATGTTTTATTTTCAATGCCCATGCTGATGGAAGGAGGTTTTCACTCAAAATCTCACAATACATGGCCTCATTCATTCTTTCCTTTACACAGATCCGTCGTCCTGGTCCCTTTGCAGAAAAACAGACCCAAAATATGATGTTTCCACCCCCATGCTTCACAGTAGGTATGGTGTTCTTTGGATGCAACTCAGCATTCTTACTCCTCCAAACATGACGAGTTAAGTTTTTACCAAAAAGTTCAATTTTGGTTTTGTCTGACCATATGACATTCGCCCAATCCTCTTCTGGATCATCCAAATGCTCTCTAGCAAACCTCAGACGGGCCTACAATTTTGTTTCTGGTGTCCTTTGACCACTCTTTGTGACTATTTGAGGTTGTGGACAGGTGTGTTTTATACTGATAACAAGTTCAAACAGGTGCCATTAATACAGGTAATGAGTGGAGGACAGAGGAGCCTCTTAAAGAAGAAGTTACATCTCTGTGAGAGCCAGAAATCTTGCTGACTAAATACTAGTTTTACCGAGGAGTTTACCAATGAATTCATTAAAAATCCTACAATGTGATATTCTGGATTTTTTTTAACCTAATTTTGTCTCTCATAGTTAAAGTGTACCTTTAATGAAAATTACAGGCCTCTCATCTTTTTAAGTAGGAGAACTTGCAAAATTGGTGGTGACTAAAAACGTTTTGCCCCACTGTATATACAGTGTTGTGTTCCCATGGTTGAGTTTTGTGAATGGGTCTAGCTTAATTCCTGGGAAAAGGGCTGGTGATGATTTTAAGGAAGAAAATAGGGGTGTAGAATTTTGCTGGTTAGAAGGCTAATTCCTCTTCCAGCTTATAAAGCTATAAAACCTATTTCTTGACATTAAAATATATGAAAAAGATAATCTTTCCCTACACAATGTAGTGTTTTGATACACACAAAATCAACACCTAAAACTCACGCCAATTATCAAAGGACCCGTAATTGCCTTTCCCATTTCAACAGGAATTAAGAAATACAATTTAAATTATATCCATTACTATTTTTATATAATGATGGCATAAGTGCATAAAAGGGATTTTTATTTATTTAGAATCCTCAAGAATATGCATCAATTCAAGTAAAAAACCACACACTGGCTGTTAAACTTCTTCATTTGAGCTATGTCCAGAAGGAGTACTAGATGTAAGAAAAAACAATATAGACCTATATGGTGTGCTACCCAGTGGGAAGCTTGTAGATGGGTACACCAGCTTTATGGATTCGGACTGGCACAGTAGGTTGTAATGGTAAAGGGTGTACTGAGCTGCTGCTTTTTTTCTTCTTTTTCTATTTGATCTGTTACCTCTGGATTTGCCAGATCCTTCTCCCTGTCGTGGGCCTATGTGTTCCAGGACCTTTGAATTTACAAATTAAGCACTGCTTTTGGGTCAGTAGTGGTGTACATCTAGGAGCTCTGGTATGGAAACCATCTGTGTTTAGTACACACCTTATTGTGTTCACAGAAACCTCAGTACCGGTTTCCACCAAGTCTTGCTATAGTGTTTTTCATAACCTGCCATCTCAGAAATCTGGTTGCAGTAGTTGATAGCTTCCTTTTGCTGCCCCGTCCAGGTAGTGTAACCACCGTTCACTTAACTTTGAACTATGCTTCTAACAGTGTCTCTGGGAACATTCAGTGCTTTCGCTATCTTTTTGTATCCTGTTCCTTGTTTGTAAAGGCCAATGATCTATTCTCTTAACTTTGTGGACCATTCTTTTCACTAGATTTAAATATTTGGTATAATAGTTTTTTAAAAGCCACGTTTGTGGATTTAAGGTATGAATTTCAATTAAAAACATGAGTATTTCTGGGTGACCCCAAACCTTTTGAATGATAGTGTATATAAATACATAAACATGATTTTATACATACTATATAGCCAGAAGTCTGTGGTTACTTGACCATCGCAGCCATATGAGCTTATTGACTCTCCCATTCCAAAACCATGAGCACTGATATGAAGTCCCCCCGCCCCCCCCGCCCCCCCGTTATCCTTCATTGGAAATTAGGGGCCTAGCCCAAACCCTGAAAAACAGCCTAAGACTACTATCCCTCCTCCACCATTAGTAGAACTGTCCACTTACTTTTGGTTATATAGTGTATAAACTCACCTGCCACTTCATTAGGTACACCTTGCGGGTTGGACCCCTTTGTTGCCTTTAAATGAATCAACGGTACAAGGCAGAATGGATCCATGTTTTCATGTTTTTTATGCTCAATTTGGACCCTACCATCTGAAAGAGGATTATCAGACTAGCATTTTTCCAATCTTCGATTGTCCAATTTTGGTGGGCCCTGTGCAAATTGTAGCCTCATTTTTCAGTTCTCATCTGACAGGACTGGCAACCGGTGTGGTCTTCTGCTGTAGCCCATCTGCTTTAAGATTTGATGTGTTGCGTTCAGAGCTGTTCTGCACACCTTGGTTTTAACGTGTGGTTCTTTGAGTTACTGTTGCATTTCTAGCAGCTCGAACCATTCTGGCCATTCTCCTCTGACCTCTGCCATCAACATATCATTTTTGCCCAGAGAACTGCTGCTCCATGGGTATTTTCTGTTTTTCCATTCTTTGAACCGTAAACCCAGAGATTTTTCTATTTGAAAATTCCAGTAGATTGGGAAATTCTGAAATACTCAAACCTGCCTGTCATGCATCAACAACCATGCCACGTTCAACATCACTTAAATCACAGTTTTTCCCATTCTCATGCTTAGTTTTAATTTTAGCAAATCGTCTTGAACATGCCTACATGTCTATTTACTTGCTGCCACATAATTTGCTAATTCGATATTTGCATTAAGGAGCAGTTGAACAGGTGTACATAATGAAGTGACCAGTGAGTCTATGTACTGTAAAACTGCCGTCAAACAATTAAAGAATTGATCAAGATTAGTCAAAGTCAAAAGTCAAAGTCAAAGTCGAAGTTGTTTATTTGTTAAATGCATCGAATTACATCACATCATCCTATGCAGAGAAATTCTTGTGACATGGCTCGACACATCTACACAGTGGGCTTAAAAATATACAATATGAGGAAATTTTTAAAACAATAATAATAATAATAGCAATTCACTATGTACTGAACAGTGATCCGGAGTGTACAACAGCAGAAGTAATAAATATTATAATATGGCATGGAAATTTCTTTTTAAAGGTGCATTGATTTCTGCTACTCAGATGTAGAGTGGATAAAGTGACCAAAGAATGACAGGGCTCAAGAAATTATTTGTAATCAATGTTCCGTGTTAAGCAGCCGAATGGCCTGCGGAAAGAAACTGTTTTTTAGTCTGGTAGTCCGTGATTTGATGCTCCGGTAACGTCTACCAGATGGCAGCAGTGAGAAAAGGGCACGGCCTGGATGACTGTGGTCTTTTAAGATGTTCTGTGTTTTCCTCAGGCATCGCTTGTGGTAGATGCCTTGCATGGTGGGGAGACAACAGCCTATGATGCGCTCCGCTGACTTCACCACCCTCTGATTAATCACATGATGTGTAATTTCATTTTATTATATCAACCTTTATTTTTACAGGGAAAACGATCTGAGACCAGTCTTTTTACAGTTGTGCCCTGTAATACAATAATATAAAACAGCAGTCAACAATGTAAAACAGAAAAAAATCTAATGCAATGAAATCAAAATGAAATGCATAATAAAAAAGGTCATGGAACAGGCATCAACATTTGCATATAGGCACTTGCTTAAGATTGCTCTGTATATCATCCTATGATTGTGGTGTGATATTCAAAAGCAGGTTTACCTAATTCAGAGTGAACCTGGTATCTGTAGTAATAAAAACCACTGAGATTCAGTCTGATAAAAAATATTTGACCACTGGAAATTATTACACTTTAGTGTTTTGTCACACATAAAAGCAGGGTTTTTATTCAGCATTGAATAAAATCATCAATAATTGTGAACATTATTCTTTAGAGATGCTTTATATTTACAGCAGTAATAATTATTTTTCATTGTGCAAGGCAGCAAACAGGGCAGCCAATCCATGTGAGTTCTTATCCAACATCACAGACTATTGTCGTACTGCTTGCAGTAAACTCCACACAGACAGTTAACTGAAATCATGAATGAAAATCCTGTAAGTACTTTGATTATGTTGATATCTCCATAATTGCTTATAGTACAATATCAATAAATCCTATATCAAAAGTTGCATTAACTAGATACACACTTTAATGATTAGAAGAGTACGTTTGTCAATGTTTCTTGGTACCTTTCTGAGTATTGAAGTGAATTGTGCTGGCAGCTAACAGCAGACTAGTGATGTGCATCTTCAGTGAACTGGGTGTACTGAATCACTGCTCTAAACAAACGTACATCTCAAAGTTTCTCCCAAATTACGTTCTCAGGAAACTATTTAAAAAAAACTGAATTACGTTATATGCCAACATATTTTATTTTTTTACCTTTGAACTGCACGTTTCGTTATTAGGCTATATTTGTACTTCAATTAAGTTGCTCCGGTACATTTCGTTTAGTGGATTTGTGCGAGAACCATAGGCGGCGCTAGACCCTTTTTAGGGGGGCTAAAGCACCCCTGTTTTTCATCTCAGCTCCCCTGAAAAGTTTTAAGTAATTACTTTCTGAAAAATTCATTTTATTCCCTCGTTTTTTGTGAAAGCGCGAGGATGTGATTAAATGGCAAAAGCAAATTGCAAATCAAAGATTTTCTATAGTAAGACTTCACTCTGCGTTTTTTAATTGCGAACTAGCTACCAATTTAATATGCAAAGCCGGTCCGACCCATAAGAACCGTTCTTCTGACAACACTATTATGCCGGCAAAACAAATACTTTTTCTATCCAAAACAATAGTGCTCATAATTCATTTGAATTATCATTGTTAATTCATTAAATTGATAGGTAGTGGGTCCATGTTCATTTAAGTGTTTCTAAAATTAGTCTATTGTTTGATTAAACAGACTAGTGAACGTTTTTCAAATGTGATCGTTCGTATTCAATCAAATTGTGTGTACAGCGCAATTGTTACTGTTGTTATTAAAAATGTGTTATTACAAACATGTAAAAAAAGAATTTGCTATCAAATACTGTTATTGTTTTTTCACACACATTTGGTTACAATTCACGAGCATTATAATTAATTAAAAATGATTATTGCAATGACTTAAAACAAGCGCTATTATTTTGAAACAAAACAATCTGAGTTCGACACCGGCATAATATAGTGTTGACAGAAGGACGGTTCTTGACTTGCATGTGTCGGACCGGCTCTGCTTATATGTATTCACTGTGAAGATCATGACTGAACATTAGGGGGGGTGGAGGAGAGTCCTGTCACGACTTCAACTTTGACATGGCAGCAATGTCTTTTCAGTGTTTACGTGTGGAGAGGGAGTCGAATGCTGCAGAGTGCAGACGCTGTTTTGTGGATGTCACAAAAGTAAGCTATTGTAACACCTAAAGTTATTTTAATGTTAGAGAAAAGTGTTGACAGATGTTTTTGCTACATCAATGCTGTTGATTTATTTTACAAACAAAAACAAGTTATTGCTTGGTAGCTAAAACTGTACAGTAGCTATTAACAATATAGGCCAACAGTGCTAGCTAGATGTAGGCTACCTTAATATAGTTAACATTACCTAGCTAAAATTAGTCTGACTGGTCAGTGTCTCGTGGCCAAACATTTGAAAACGTAGCCTAAATTAATGTTTGTTTCGCCTCTGACCTCTGCCATCAACAAGGCATTTTTACACAGAGAATTCCAACTCACTGGATATTCTCTCTTTTTCGTACCATTCTCTGTGAACCCTAGAGATGCTTCCGCGGGAAAGTCCCAGTAGATCAGCACTTTCTGAAATACTCAAATGAGCCGGTCTGGCACCAACAACCATTCCACGTTTAAAGTCACTTAAATCACATTTCTTCCCCATTCTGATGCTTGGTTTGAACTTCAGCAGATTTTCTTGATCATGTCTACATGCCTAAGTGCATTGACTTGTAGCGTTATACTAGTTATGTAGAATTGTTTGTATTTTTATGTTTGTCAGTACAAAGAGAGAAAGAGGACAGTGAACATGATGGAGAGGACATAGGAGTGAGGGAGGGAGAACAGGAACCAGGTGAGAGAGTGAACATATAATAAAGACAGAAAATACAAAGCCAAGAGGAAGCTTGCAATTAGTAAATGGATTAGTTTCTAAAATAGTTCTGTATTGTCCACACTTATGGTAGTGCACCCCAAAATGCTGGTTCTCAAACCAATTTCACTCCATTTGTACATTGCAACCTTCTAATCTGGGACATATTTAGACCTGGTACACCAAGTTGGTGCAATTAATGATAAGGTAGTAGAATACAAAACCAGCAGACTGGCATTTTTAGTTACAGGGTAAGAGTTGAATAACCCTGTTCTACATAGTTTTAGGCCCAAGTAACCAGCTAAACTATTTGTTGAACAGGGATATAATTATTTAGGGATGTTGAAAAAACTTTCATTTCAGCCATGAGTCCATTGTACATGTATTATAGGAATGCTATCTTTACAGCCAGAGATGCATATGGTGGATGCATATATTTTTCCACATAGTAAACTATTTTACAAAAAATAATCAATATTTAGGGAAATTTATTTCAGTTGGTTTAATCCCAGTCATGAATCCCCTTAAAACTGTTACATGAATACATTAAAACTGTTTATTTTCTAGTGAAGTAAAATGGTTGGTTTGCTTGTGATTGTTAGTGCAACCTGAGGGAGGAAGTGGCCACTGGTCAACTGAGAGAGCATTGAGAAGCCATGGATGGAGAGAGCAAGCACCAGGTGAGAGAGTCAGCAGGTAGTCAAGACAAGAGAAGAAGTCTAGGTGTTTCACAAACAGCAGCTGTATTGCCCACATTGTTTGCAGTGCACCCAAAATTATATTCCTTATTAAACTATGATTATATTTGACTTTCCCAAACTCTTATTGTTCCTTCAGGTTTTAAGTTTTGACTCTGGGGGTTATGTGTCTTATGAAAGCATAGGTTGTTTCACAATCTTTAGTTGTCACCTTCATAGACACATTTTAAAACCCATTTAGAATGTGTTTCGGACATTGTCTTATTGGGGCTGAGCCCCCCTAAATGTCAATTTCTAAAATCGCCCCTGGCGAGAACATTCCACACATTCCATAGTGTTCCAAATTATATTCACAGTTCACAGTTAAGGTTAGGTAGGAGGATACTAACGGTTAAGTTTAGACATGAGGTTACTAACAGTTAAGGTTAGATATGACGTTACTGAGATTAAGGTTAGAATTAAGGTTAGGGTTAACATTACAAAAACCGATAATCGCGTGTCTGCATGACGCAAGCAATGTAGAACAAAACACGCACAAAGTGCCGGTCTGGATTTGGACTTGCGAACACTGGCATGGAAGTCGGAGATTTATACGCCCGTCCACCATCCCCGACCTCCACCCTAGCAAAACTATGCAATTTACATGAGACGTCATGATCTTCATATGTTCATATTTAACGTTATTCGAGTGTTCAATTTAGTTCCCTACAAACGTAATTGACATTCTTATACGTTCATATTTTACATATTTCGGTTTTACAAAATAGTTCCCTCAGAACGTATTTCATGTGATTTAGGGCTGGCTCTAAAAGATTTGTTCATGTGAATCACATTTGCACAATTCAAAAATATACAGATTTTGCATATGAAGTATCACAGAGTTTAGTATACAGTTTCTTTCAACACCTCCCACATTTCCTTGTTTGTGGCAACTCTATTTTTCCCAGTCCATGAGCCTTAAAGAATCTCCATCTGAAATTCAGAAACAGACCTGCTCGCAGCACAGAGAGAGATTCTAAACCCAGACTTGGTGACACAATCCGTTTAGCAGGGAGTTCGTATGATATTTCAGGGACAGTGCCACACCACTCACTAGCCAAGACAACATGTTAAAGAAGTCCGGGCGATTTCAAAACATAGCTCTGTTGTCTGGATATCTGGAGGGCTGTCAGTAGCGAGAATAACTAAAAAAATCTGTATTGCCAAAACCGTGTTATCATCCTGCTCCAGTTTACACCCGTTATTCACCAGGCAAGTTTTAGAATGTGCTTTCACACTAAAATGTTCGAAATGTCATTGCTGGTGCTGCCATAATGAGTACCCTAGGAGCATTTACCTGCCTTGCTCAAGGACACAATGACCGGTTATTCACCTTGTCATGTCAGGAATTAGATTTATATAATGTTCCTTAATGCTTTTTTGCTCCCGGGGTGGAGAGTTACACGCTAGCGTATACACACTTCTCCAGACACCACTACATTACGTGGCCTAGCCCAACCTATGAAAAACAGCGCAAGACCATTATCCATCCTCCACTATTAGTAGGGGTCCTCAAAATCCTGCCTACAGTATATACTGTAGTGTACAAAGTTAATCTTCAGATTATTTTATAATAACATTTAAAGGGACCCCCTCGAGTCAAATCATTTTTAGTCCTGCACAAAAGCAACGCCTAAACTTCACGACAGTTATCGAAGACTGACCTGTGATCGCTGCAAATCCTGTTGAAATGGGAAAGAAATTAAATGTTTAAAATTATTGTACCCATTACTATTTTTATGTAATAATGGTACAGTATAAGTCCATGAAAGGGATTCCTTTAAAATACTCAAGGAAATACATCAGTGTAGTCCATAGGCTTCCATGATGTGAATGTGGAATGAATACAAACGTGAAGGTTTAAAGCCAAAATAAACAGGATTTTAATCCATTAAGACTTGTGAAAATAAACAAAGCCTCAAGGGGCAAAACAGAGAGAATACTTCTCTAATAAAATAACAATTTCGAAAACATGATATGTAAACACTCATCCCGCGTAAAAGCCCGCTTCAGTCCTGGACAGTTCTGTACAATTTTTCTCATCCGAGCTAAACTGGTACCGTGTGCTACCCTGCGGGAAATTTCGAGATAGGTACAACATCCATACCATGTTTGATGCGGACTGGCCCTGTAGTGGAAAATAGGAAAAGTGGATGAAGTGGGGCCCAGGTTTAGTTCTCCTGGTTGAATTGAGCAATATTTGAAAATTATTCTGGGAGATGTTTATCATTCTACATGGGATAGTGATCTAGGTCACTGCAAACACCTATGTCACGGTGGCCAGGGCACAGGGCAGTGAAAATTGGTACAGCTCTGTTTGGGGTAAGAGTTAAGTCAGACTAGTATATCTTGCCATGTCGCAATCCAACAACACCTCTTGTGCAGATCGAATGCCCTGAGTTTAATCATGGAAGTACAGTATAGTTGGCGAATGTCTAATCCATAGAAATGGAATGGATAGAAAGGCCATGAACTGCTTGGCATGGTCATTTGATTAGTACACAACAAAAAGGCGACTGTTGTTAGTTGTCCCGGCGACAACAGGTGCCAGTGGGGCTGTAAAGTGTGTCAAACTCAAATATTAGTCTGAGTTATAATAGTTTGCGGTGGTGGATAAAAATCTATTTTAAGTTGCTTTGATGTCGTAACTCGATCTCCTTTTGTAGTTGAGCTCACGTTATCAGCTGCATTCTTTGCCACTAGTTTGTGGCGGCATGTGAAAATGTGGTGCTTCATTAGATTCAAATTACTTGCCACCGATGTGGAGTGTCTTTCCTCCTGTGCATAAGTTGCACATTACATAAACATTCTTGCCTTTTACCTCATGAAGGAAAAGTAGTGCTTATTACCTTAAACTTTGCAGGTCCTGCAGAAAAGAAGCTACCGCTTCATTGAGCTTAATTAAAGTAACACCACATTTTATTTTGTCAGTAACGGTAAAGGCGTTGTTAGGGGGAAAACAATAATTCGTTTGATTACTCGTTACTGAAAAAACTAACGCCGTTAGTAGCACCATTTATTTATAACGTCGTTATTCCCATCACTGGTAGTCAGCTACCTAAAAAATTATTATCTGAACGTTAGAAATGTCAACAATACTGTTTTTATATTAACATAAATTTGGTCAAATTTTCATATTATTGTGGCAAGTTCTACCACTGCTAATTGTCAGGCAACTTGGGCTGAAATAACCAAATCCTTTACACTTATGAATAATGTGACGTTGGTAGTATCACTGTAATTAGGCTATAGCACAAAAATCTGAACCACTTGTGTTCATACCTACATCGTTCATTGCACATTTAAGTTATAACTATACATCAAATGTGAACTAACCAGCAGCTTTTTTCAGTATAAAACATTCTGATTTCATTGATTTGTATATGGGCCAAGTCGGCTGCAAAACTAGAAGAGTGCAATGAAAGGTAGACAGCCTGAATATCTTTCTACCCAAGAAGGAAAAACAATTGTATATTAAATGGTTTAGTCAGTAATCATACTTAACAATATAAATAATTATAGGATTTGGACTTTCCAAAACGTTTGACATCTTAATATCTAACCAAAATATATTTTTGTTTATTTTTGGTGTATTGCAATGAGTGACATTATCCTTCACGTTCTCTAGCTGCCACACATACTGTAATATGAAGTCCCTGGATTTAGGCAACATTTTTTATTTTTATAATTATTTATTAGTATTCCTGTTTGATGAAAGTTCAACCATTGCTAACTTTCTCGCTGTCAGTTTTATCTGTCAGAACAGTGGATATCATCTGAATTCAAAAAGCTTATTAAAAAGCAATAAATACTGTCAAATACCATGACATCTTAAAAAAATTGAAATGACTGTAATGTCATATTTTAGCAATACCGCTCAGCCCTATGACCTAATGGGTTAGGTGAAAATCCTAAATAAATAACTATTAAAAATTAAACAATAAAACAATTAAGTGAGCTGTAAAAATTTACAGTGTTAAGTTAACTGATAATTCTGCTTATTTAAAGTTTTGGTGGAACCACGACATTAGAGTCGTTAATGCTTAGCTACCAAATTAATAATTGACCATGCTTACAAGACTGCTCTTAGAATTGACTGTAGTTGTTGAGTTGTCTATTACTGTTTTTTACAGTTGGCTAGCATCCTACCTCCTTTAGTCATGCCTCACGTTTTGGTTCTTTTCAATAAAAAACACATTTTGCTTACACCTCTGGCTTTCTGGTTGGCTCTGTTTTTTTGTATGGAGATGAGAATGGGGACATAAGGAAAGCTATCACCCCTTACTACAAATATATAGAAAAATTGGTGTATATATTCAAATAATTTTGAAGCACTATGGACATCTCCCACAAGTCAAGTAATTAAGTTACCAGTACACTTTTGCAAGGAAATGCTGGTAGAGTACTCAGAGCTCTATTTCAAATAAAGCACTCACTATTTATGGCTTTGACTTAAAAATGATAAATACCTTATGGGCAATACAATATATACACCAATCAGCCATAACATTATGACAATGTATTATGTAGGTTCCCCCTTTTTGCACCAAAACAGCCCTGACCTGTTGAGGTATGGACTCCTCTCGACCTCTGAAGTAGTGCTGTGATATATGGCACCAAGACATTAAAAGCAGATCCTTTAAAGGAGTGTTCCACAGTAAATCAGTTTCATAGTATACCATATACAAACGTTACCATAGATGATTTATGTCATATACACGTCTGTTCTTTTTCAATATATCAGAGAAAAGCCGATAGTATATTTCAGTTCCTTTCGCATCCACTGGGGGGCTTCTGTATCAGTCTAAACTTGAGTTACCACAACTCCCAGAATTCCA
>JACXGM010029849.1:0-13512 GCA_016801145.1 Umbra pygmaea
CTCACTAGTGCACAGGTAATGTCATAACCACATGTGACCGTGGCCTCACTATTGCACACGTAATGTCATAACCACATGTGACCGTGGTCTCACTAGTTCACAGGTAATGTCAACCACATGTGACCGTGATCTCACTAGTGCACAGGTAATGTCAACCACATGTGACTGTGATCTCACTAGCGCACAGGTAATGTCATAACCACATGTGACCTTGGCCTCACTAGTGCACAGGTAATGTCATAAGCACATGTGACCATGATCTCACTAGAGCACAGGTAATGTCATAAACACATGTGACCGTGGGCTCACTAGTGCACAGGTAATGTCATAAGCACATGTGACCTTGGCCTCACTAGTGCACAGGTAATGTCATAAGCACATGTGACCTTGGCCTCACTAGTGGACAGGTAATGTCATGACCATGTAACCATGTTATCACTAGTGCACAGGTAATGTCATAACCACATGTGACCATGGCCTCACTAGTGCACAGGAAATGTCATAACCACGTGACCATGGCCTCACTAGTGCACAGGAAATGTCATAACCATGTGACCATGGCCTCACTAGTGCACAGGTAATGTCATGACCATGTAACCACGTTCTCACTATTGCACAGGTAATGTCATAACCACATGTGACCATGGCCTCACTAGTGCACAGGTAATGTCATAACCACATGTAACCATGTTCTCACTAGTGCACAGGTAATGTCATAACCATGTGACCATGTTCTCACCAGTGCACAGTGGTCCTTAGTGTTGTGGCTGGTCAGGTCTGTGATGGTGGACGTGATGCTAGGGCTGAGGAGCTGCTCTCTCTGCTCCAGGAAGCACTGGTGGGTCTCCTCCAGCAGATAACGGTACCTGGCGGTTCCAGAACAAGGGTCAGACGGACACGTAGGTGACAGAAACAATATGTAGGCAAAGACACATTTTCATTAAGCAACAAGTTGTGAGTGTGCTGATCAGTTCAGTCCAACCAAGCTTTTCACTGTAATAGGAAAACACTGGCACAGGACTAAACTGGCTCTGATATGTGTTGTTTTGCTCTGTACTCCAGCACTTTGGATTTGAAAGAAGGTCAAATGCAGACTTTTAGCTTTTTTTAGGGACGGAATTTCGCGGCGGCCACAGCCGTTGATGCCTATTTGTGAAGCCTTAATTGCCATGCTAAAATTCACAATTCTTTCAGCCAAAGAGGCCCATATGGCCTTGGGAAAAAATGTAATTCTTCAGACTTGCTGTCTTTTTTACTGCTCCCAGGGAATGCAAATATCACAGACCAATAGATCTTGCAGGCACTCAGAAATGCACATTTTCATTGGCTAATCATTGCGTCCATCACAACTGCGTGCACACACACATGCACACATTTTCTTGAAGTTTTCAGAGTTTCAATAATAGCATCATCAGTTGAGTCTTGCAAAAGTGACTAAATATAAAGCTAAGCAAAGAGTACATTGACATATCATAATAATAGATATACATTTGAGTCTCTTGTAAATATATGTAAGTCAGATATAAAATGCTTTGACAATGTTAACAGTCGTTTTCAAATTACATCATAGTACAGAATTTCAATTGGCTAATGTTACTTGCTCGCTAGTTTGGTTTGCCGATAGTTAGCTATGGGTGCTAACTTTCCCCAAAAACACCTCTGTCATATTTGACACTTCCAAGCATCCCCATTGTTCTCCCCATCACCAGGTGATACAGTCAATTGTTATCCCCATCACCAGGTGATACAGTCAATTGTTCTCCCCATCACCAGGTGATACAGTCAATTTACTTGACGATTTTGCTTAATGGCCTTAGTGCCCTGGCAAATCCATAAGGCCAAGTGGCCTTGCCTGTAAAATCACAAAATACCATGCCTAGCTTTAATATGGGGGTAATGACATCTATGAAACATGAACCATATAGCGATCAAAGCAGAATTATTTGAATCTAGTGTGGCGGAGAAAACAGCCAAAAACAACACTTGAGACAATGTCCAAATACTTACGGGCTGACTTGTATATGGCCAAAATACCACAGTTAGGAGATGTTCTTATGTATGTCATAACACAGAATGCCTGGATGCTGCCCTTAGCTATGGTATATTGACAATATATTTCACCAACACCTGAGTTACAGGAGTATACGGTTTCATATACCATGGCTTTCAGCCAATTGGCGTTCAGGGTTTGAAAGTACTGGTTTAAAATTGCACCTAACGGTATCTGTGTGTAGAATGTACGTATAGTGGTTACATACTAGAATTTAGTACTTACTCAGGAATTCTATCCGCCCGCTGCTCTATTTGTTCGATCAGTGTCTGAAAAAAAACAATCACAATAAATATTCTTAGTATATCCAACACACAATGTAGCCACAAACTTATAAGTGCGTTTGGATTTCTGTCTCTAAACAACCCTAAAAGTAACAGATTATTTTAAATTCTGATTAAATAACTATACTAACCCTGACTTTGGGTGCAGCTGCCCTGAACTTGACATAGTAGAGCGTGAAGGCGTTGTCCGCGTTAGCCAGGCCTAGTGGATCCTTGAAGACATAGAAATACTTACGTCAAGAAAACGACTTATGGAAGACGGCGGATTGCGTCAAAAAACAATGGTGAAAGTGGCCAAGGAGTTCTTCCTACCCTTTTGGTTAACTGGCTGGTGAGATTCTGCATTGTGTTGAATATGTGAGTCTTCATAAAATGGGTTGCTTTAGATAGGCATTGTTTGAACTTGGCCAGATACACTGGGTAGTCCTTAAAGTTTGGCTGTGGGTGAAAAAAAAACATTTAGTTAGTTATTCATGATAATAACAGCTCTACATTACTCGAACAAACCATCTGCTGAAGGCTGAAAATATACTTACATTAGAGGAAACATACTCTATGCAGTCATCCAATTTGGAAAGCATAGGAATAAATCCTTCAGTGTTTACAGATAACGTGGGCGAGTTTAATTTCTGCAAAAACAGGAACATTTTAGTCAGGTGACTAAGAAACAAGATTCACCTTTGGTGGAGGACTAGAAATGTCACAGCAGATCATGTTGGATAATATGTTTAATTAGAGCAGCCTACCGTACTGATGCTCTCCAGCTCGTTGAAGTAAGACAGCTTCAGGTGGATGCTCTCAGCCAAGTCCACTAGCTCCGACTGGTAAAGACAAAAGTAGATGTTAGCGAGAACCTGTGACTCTCATTTCATGTCTGCCTCTGTAATAGGGATTTACGTTTACATTTTTTGGGTATTTTATTTGTATTGACCTTTAACGCCGCCGTCTTAAGTTCCTGCTTGTTCCTGGTGTGTTTTGCATCCGCAGCAAGTGAAATGTATGCTTAGTTGGAATTCAGGTCAGCTGATTGACTTGGCCAATGAAAAACATTCTACTTTTTTGCCTTAGTCTTAACGTTGCTTTAGCAGTATGCGTTAGGTAATTGCCCATCTTCACTGTGAAGCACCATTCAATGTGTTTTCAGTTGGCTGAATCTGACCACATAATAGCCCTAAATAATTTGGAATTCATCCTGTTGCTTTAGTCAGCAGTCACATGATTCTTCTGTTTTACGTGGTCACCACCACAGTTCACCACAGTTGTTTTTCGTGGTGTTCGGGGCTTTTGGTGTCCCTGAGCTCACCAGTAGTTACTTTCAGTAGTTACTTTATTTCTAAGAATGAACCAATAGTTAATTTGGCCGCACCTCTCATATTTATGCCCATATAATGCAAGGGTTATGCACGTTTTTACAAACTGTGCACCCCCCCTGTGCTCTATACCTGGTGGCGTGCTATATGGCATGATATTTACACAAGGTAACAACAGTCATTATTTTTGTTCTGTAGTGTTGTAGCTATTCCCAAAGTGGAACACGAAATAAGTTGTGGTTCAACATGTGTTTCAATATTCAAACGTGCCTATACGTAATTAAAGTGATGTTGTCATGTCTGAATAGCCCAGTCTCACTGGCAAAAATAATCACCATCTAGTGTCTGGATAAATAACAACATAATGTCAAAAAAGCACAAATAATCTTATATAATTACCAGCCAAATCTTTCGCGTTTTTGAAAAACAATTTATCATTTTATTGGACAGATTAACTATTACTTCACATTTTGTGTGGAATTCCAGTGGAATTCAACCGGCCTATAGCAGCGGCGGCAGGCTGGGGCAAGACAGGGCTATCACCTCCATGAATAAACTTAGCACTCCCATCGTTTGAACCCTCCCTTTCTCTTGCCTGAAGTGCTTGAAAACATATTTAAGAAACAGTATAGGAGATGCTCAAAACCATAATCATGTGCAGTTTGAACAATTTGCCACAACTCCTTTTATTAGTGATACGTTCAATTGTTTATTTCATTTTATTTAATTTGTTATAAGTATTCCTCCAGTTCAATACTCAAACAACAACGGCTGTTCGTTTTGTTTTCTAAATCAAATAGATCAAACTGCTCCTGCAGCATCAAAGACACGTATAATGATGCAGCTTTAATGAATGATTGCATGTGTTTATTTTAGGGATGCACCGAACCTTCGGTCACCGAACATTTTCGGCTGAAAACGGCCCAAAAGTGCATTTTCGGGTGTTCGGCCGAAATAGTTTTTTTCACCGAAACAATACAGCCAAAATGTTGTGATGACGCAAACAGAAACCGTGACCTGCACATGCTCCTCTGAAGCATAGATTGTTTAATTGTGTGACGGACTGCAAGAAAGAACCCGTCGGATGTCGTGTTCACTCATTGTTGGCCATAGGCCAAAAAAGATTGAAAATGTGTTCCCTGTCAAAATTTTTATTTTTTTATGTTTTGTATAGGTTACACCATTAACTTCATCATAATGTACAAAATAACCCTGATTACTTGTGAAAAACAGTTAATTTCAGTGCTTTTTTGGACAAGTTAGCTAGCCAGATTGTCAAGCCTTGTCAAATCGAAAGCTTTGTTATGTCGCCTGCTCTTTTCAGTGCTGTAGCAGACAGACCCAAAGAACCGATCAGTGTTTAATACAAGTCAGCCTGTATTAAACTTACATTTTTTTAGAAGAGGGTTGAGCCCATGCTGCGAAGTGCTTATCAGTTTTAGCTGGCAAGTTATGAAAATAGGCTATGATACAAATATATAAACATCACTGCAGTAATGTCATGAAGGATTCGATTTTAAGCAGCAATGGATATCAAGTAACTTGTATCTGTCTTTAATTGGAAGAGGCTCTGATTCCGAGAGTACCAAACAAGCCTCCTCCCTCCTCACATTTTCACCTTCTGTTTGAACTTGAGGTTTTGTCAAGCAACTATGAATAGATAAGAGAGTAGCTTGTTGACAGTTTAAATGTCATTAATATGGTCACTGTTGCCAACAGCTGGTTTAGTTGTATTAATAGATTAATACACAAGTAGTCATTTACTGTACGAATCAATTGACAGCCAATTCCACATTGGCGATGCTCTCCATATCTCCAATGTAGAAGATAAAACGTATACGATAGCACACAACTGTACTAAACTTGCTGAATTAGGCTACTAATATTAAAATTTTAGGCTACACAGTTGTAATTGGAGTGAAAACTTTTTTTACAGGATGAGCTAGATATCCTGTCTCGAAACTGAAAAAGTATTTTATCATCTCTTCTGTTAACCGTCGGTAATCGTACTGACATTAAAAAATTTTGCACACTTCTTCAATACATTTAAAAATAAAGATGTTTAGCATAATAATTTGTTATAATAGATTTAATTGAATGCAACCAATATCTGGAGGTAATGTTTAAAAAAATAGTTCATAGATAAATAATCTGTTTGAAACAGTGAGCTGAGTGTAGGTGCTTCCCTCCTGCATCACAATAGAATTAGAATGAAACAGAATTGAATCTTTAATGCAGTTCTCCCTTATCACTTTTTGACTCATGTCAAATTTAAAATGATGTAACTTCAGTTGTGAATAAGATATCTGACTGATTCAAACAGATTTGTTTTCAGGAGAGTTTGTAGTTTCCAAAGATGTATTCAGCCCAGAAGGTCAAGGGTTTTCACAGGCCGCCACACAATTACTGGATGTTACATGTGTGACGTCATAATTTCTTTCAGTGTTTCGGTTTTCGGCCTTGGTTTCCTCTTTTTCGGATTTCAGCCAAGAATTTTCATTTCGGTGCATCCCTAGTTTAATTACATTATCTATGTTTTATGTGGACTACTACATTATTTGTAATAATAGCTCGATTAAAATGAAGTTAATTTTTCTGATGAGGAACGCTGTACAAAATCCTTTTTTTAATTTATACATCATATTTTATTTTTTAAACGCGACTGAAATGAATCACGGCCTATGGCAGCGCACAACTGCAGTGTCAAGTGAACAATTTAGAAAATATTTAGGGATAAACGTAGATGTTCTGTATGAACCTTATAATGGATGTTGCAATGAGTTCATATTTCCAAGGTAATGTACAGAACAAATGTGTAAGGTGCTTAAACCACATATGCAAACAAAAACATAAGCAAACATTTAATTTATTATTAGAAATTTGTGTTTGCATTTACATTCACATGCTTAATTAATTTAGTTTTTTTCATGGTTACGGCGATGGGTGCTGCTTTTGCCCCTACCTATGCCAATCTATTCATGGAGCACTGGGAAGAGATTTATATTTATAATGTTTTAAGAAAATCCATATCAACATCATGTCGTCCTTTGGAAAATATATAGCCTATAGATTATATCCTACTAATACGGAATGGCACATATATTCCACACAGAGTTTCTCTCTTAACTGATCAGATCAAATTTAATATGCACATTAGAGAGAGATCTAGAAAGGATCAACCTTTTATACATTACCATTTATAAAAACATTTATATTTTGGAAACTACCATCTACCTCAAGTCGCAGAGTATAACTTTTATGGGCAGACAGTAATAATCACAGACACCTCATACAGAATATACCAGTTGGTCAAATTGGTGAAATCCTTAGATTACAACGTAACTGCAGTACTGCAGTTAATACAAATACTAAAGTGTTTTATTATTTGAGAACCGGGAGCAAATTCAAAGTTTTATTAATTGTGGCATGGTATTCTATTCTCCCCCGCGTGTCGTTATTATTTTTATGATGAAAGATTTGCTATATGCACAGCAGACTTCGTTTTGACCTTAAAAAAATACATGTATTTTAGAGACAAGATAGTAATTTAAACTACTGTCACTTGTTTCACTATAGACGTGTAAACCATTGTTTTATTATTATAGACCTGCTAAAGAGACCATCGGAATTTGAACAGTAGGCTAAACCCTTTAACAAAGATAGTGGCTCAGCAGACTTCGCTTTGATGTTAAAACTTAAACAAAAGTATTTTAGAGAAAATATAGTAAAATACTCATTGGGTTAGTGCTAGGGGCACTTTTCAGTATGATCGTATCACATCCAGTAGGAGTGAATCGATGTGTCATATTCCCCATACACTATTGCACATATTGATGAAAAGGTTGGAGTCATAATGAATGTTTAAATTGCATTACATATATGCATTCCTGAAAATTGTCAGATGAATACTGTAGATGGCACCAGGGCTGTAATGATATGCGCATCGCGATCCAATGTGCACTCCAGAGCCCGTTCGCCTGGCAACAGTATATAATGCCTGCAACACGAATTTGGATATGTCATTTCAAAATGATAGCGCTACTCATTCACTATAATAATCATTGTTTGTTCATTGCATAGCGGGTCCATGTTCATGTGTTGCTACAATTAGTCTATTTTGGGTAACAACAGACTCTAGTGACTGATTTTCAGATGTACTCGTGTTTTTTTACGAGACACTGACAATACATTCAACTTATTTGTTAATATTTTAATAATCAGTTATTAGAAACTTGTTAAATGTGCAGTTTTTGCTATCACATACTCATTATTTATTTGCACAAAATACAATTGAATTTGGTTACAATTCCCTAGCTTTACAAAGAATTCACAATGTTTATTGCAATGAATTAAAACTAGCGCTATTAGTTTAAAATGAAATATCCGAGTTCGTGTTGCGGGCATTATACACTGTTGCCATGCGAACGGGCTCTAAAGTGCATATTGGATCGCGATGCGCATATGGTTACGGCCCTAGGTGGCACCCAGATTTACATAAAAGTCCACCCAAAGAATAGTGCAGTAGGCTATATAAATCAAACAGCATTCCACTCAATTTACCGGTGATAAGCGGAAAACATGCTTCTAAATATGATTGCATGAGGTTGGAATACAATTTATTCAGCAGTACAAATAACATGGCATTTATTTAGGCTAAATTATGGTGCTATTACATATTAGATGCCTATTATTGTTTGTTAATATTAATTTGAAGAATAGCATATTTCTCAATGCAACACACTTCTCTCCTTAGCTAAGTTTTACTTTTTACCGGTCAAGCAAGTAACCACAGAGTGTGACAAATAAATCCTAGGTCATAGGAATGTTTGATCAATCCCATCTTTCTTTGCGTATGCACATTCTTAATTATCTTCCTAAGTACAAATGTAGGATTTTTTTAAATGCAAGCTTGATAAATGAGGCCCTGTCTGATGTTTTAGAAAGCATTTCATTTAGTTGTTAAAACCAGTGGTGAATCCACTGAGAATGTAAAATCCAGGACATGCTGCTTATTCTTTTTGATATGAAGGGAAGTCGCATCTTCTCTGCAGCAGGTATGCTGCTTGACCGTTCACACACTTTATACAACACATTGTTGCAGCTTGACTTAAAGTCGCTACAAGCCTTTGTAGCCATTTTAATTTATTGAAGCAAATGATTTTCTGTCCTACAAAATGTGGTGAAACAACTTGATCTAATTTCAGTTAGGCTCTCTAGGTAATATGTCAGTAAATTGGTAATTGCAGGCAGGGCAGAAAAATGATGCCACATCAGTTGAATTCCACACAGTCTACTGTGATCTACTGTGTATCGTTGTTCTTCCTTTTTTTAACTTTGTTGTACTTAGCGTTACATACTTGTCCAGTTTGTATCATTGGATTTGCCTACTGAGTGTCTTTTCTCATGTACTCAATAAAAACATAATTACTGGATAGTACATATGGTTGGATGCAAATGATTTGAAATTTTACATTGTGTTGTCATTTATACAGACACTAGTTGGTGATTATTTTTGCAAGTTAGACTGGGCAATAAAGACAATTAAAAAATCACTTATGTATAGGCCAGTTTGAATATTAAAATGCATGTTGAACCACAAGTTCATTCATGTAACATTTGTAACACAATGACTAGCTGAGTGGCCACCAATGCAGGTCTGGGCGGGGGGAGAATAAGTGTTACCTTTCTACAAAAATTATGCACGCTTTGTGAGGGTTTGGGCAATGCTGATCATTTTTTACACAAGACAAGATATCTGCGCGATGTACGAGGGTGCGCGTTAATCACGGGTGCACGCTTTATGCGCTAAAATACAGTAATGTGTTTGCCATCTCTCTGATGGGTTAGCTTTAATTCTTTATCCTAATGATTTCTTCCATCACTAGCATTGACAGCTCTTTGAACTTCATATTGATGGTACTGTAACAGCAATTTTATCTGCTCACTTAAACAAGTTGATGAGGGAATGACACAGAACTGGCCATTAAAGAGACAATTTCCAAATACTTTTGGACCCTTAAAAGGGGGGACCTTCATTAAAAAGTGCTGTAATTCCTACTTGTGAACCAATTTGAATGTAAACAAATTCTGCACTTTCAGCTCACATTTAATATTTAAGGCTGCACTATTTAACATTCCATTCATTTGTACTGTTGGCCCAAAGTAAGTGTATTTGAAAAATTATTTTTTATATAAATGTTTTTACTGATCACAGGAATAATAAAGGGACAATAACTAATTTCCCAACATACACATTATTTTGTCCACAACATGCATTTGTTGCTAGCTAGATATTGTGAAATGTCATTTTTGCTATTCTACTATTGTCTGTATTTTGTATTTTTTAAGTTGCTGTTTTCAACCTCTGGATCCAAAATACTCGTTCCTAACGTTTACTAGTCCTAAAACATAGTTTTCATATTTTTTGTAGTCTTCAAAAAAGTTACATAGTGCAGGTTTAATTTGAACTCAAAATTGCTGTGTCAGACAGCAGCAATAATAAGTGTCCAATTATCTATGGACCAAAAACGTATGTACAGGAGAGGAAGGGCACAGATAGTCAACCAAGGAGTGTAAATGTGGTTAGTCAGTGAATACTATTAGTGACTGAAAATTATTATTCAGTGAATAGGATTATTAATTGAACGTGATAAGTCAACAAATGTGATTAGTCATTAAATGCAATTAGTGAATGAACCCGGATATTCACTGAATGTGATTACTGCATGAACATAGTTACTCAGTGAAGACTATTTGTGATCGAACACGGTTAGTCAGAAAATGTTATTTTTGATCGTATGTGGTCAGTCACAATGTGATTAGTTATTGAATGTGGTTGGTCACAATGTGATTAGTGATTGAATGTGGAAGGCCTGGTCCTGTGTGTTTGACACCCTTTGTTTACAGTGATGACCACTTTGCTCAGTAGATGTAGATATAGTCAGCAGCATAGCACCCTGTATTCCACTGATGATTTGCTTATAAAGGTATGCAGGGTCTGTCCTGGTTAGTCCCTGGATGGGTGACCAGTGCTGCTGGAAGTGGTGTTGGAGAGCCTGTAGGGGGCACTCTTCCCTCTGGTCTAAAGTTAATTCCCAATGCACCAGGGTAGTGATGGGGACATCTGCCCTGCGTAGGGTGCAGTCTTTTGGATGGGACGTTAAACGGGTGTCCTGACTCTCTGTGGTCACTAAAGATCCCATGGCACTATTCGTAAGAGTAGGGGTGTTAACCCCGGTGTCCTGGACACATTTCCAATCTGGCCTTCATACCACCATGGCAACCTAATCATCCCTATCTCTCAATTGGCTCATTCATTCCCCTCCCACCCTTCTCCCCAGGTCGTTGCTGCAAATGTGTGTTAAGTCAACTTGGGTGATAAAATAAAGGTAAAACTAAAAACTATATTTGCTGTCTCTGATACACACGACCACCAGTGTTCTGCAGTGCCTGTGTATGTATGTGTGAAAAAGTATAGATGTCAGACTGGAAGGAATGAGGTTATTATTGTGTTCTGAGAAACACCGGGTTACTTCTTACCAGGGGAAAATTGTTCAGGCCTTCTTTTAGGCTTTTTGACTATTTCACAACATCAGGTTCTGTCTAACTAAGAAATGAGGGTAGACCACCAGGTAGGACATTTTCCCCCTCAGTCTGGAATCATGTCATCCACAACTACTCTCCATTAGTTTAATGGAAATTTCCAAAGATTATTCAATTGTGAATGGAAACAAGTCCACAATATTCTGACATATCTTCGTGTAGAATTTACAGAGCAGTCATTGTCACCTGTTCTTTGAGTAGCTGTTCACAGGCCTCGTGGAGGGTACCCGTCTTGTTCGACACAAAGAGGTACTGCTTCTGCAGCGAATCCAGCCGCTCCAATGCAGCATTCACATCGTTCAGAATCGCATCACATTGTTCCTGATAACAGTTTAGATGCTCTCTGGTTTTCCTACAGAAGTTACAGAAAGGAACAGTCCATTAGGAACAGTCCACTACAATACATTGTATAACTCCAACTTTTCACCACCAACCCACCCGCGGAAAGTGGAAACTCTATATATGTAAATACATTTATAAAATAGAATAAAGATCTCACCTGTACTCCAATCCTTCTTCCTGGTCCATTGTTGTCTGCAGCTTTGAAAACCAGGAGAAAAACTGCCAGCCAAAAAACACAGATTTTATAAACATTTGACTAGGACGGCATACAACATTACAAACTAAAACATGTAACATCCACGTGATATTAAAAAACATGTACAAACTGTTTGTGTATCCAACAGCATGCCTCAGAGATTACTAATGATTAAGTGCAATGGAAAGCAACGCACCTGTTGTGCAGTCTCTATCCGCTCATTCTCTAGATCAAGCATCTGAAAGCCCTTGAGCAAGACATCTTCTGTGGAAGCTGGCACAGTTGTTGTGAAAGTGGACTGAAGAGAGCGAGTTGTCAGACTGCACAAGTCCTCAATGGGCAACTGGATAGGGAATGGAAATGTTTGAGATATAACAGCACATATTGGAAATCAATTAAATACTGTCTCAAAATACTAACCCATTTTGAAGAGCTAGATACTACATAGCAAGTTTGACGACGCAAGACCAGCCAGATGTTAGGTATAATTGTAATAGAAGTTTATGGATAAATAAGTTCAAAACGACTAACTAAACATTCTCACGGAAGTCATCAGACAAGTTGATCAACTCATTGAGCAACTTAGCATACCTGGCTAGCAGTGGTAAACATAAAGTGAGCCGACCTGCTGGCAGAAAGTAGAAAGCTAGATATCAAGTTGGCAGCAACCTAGGTTCAGTTGTGGCAGTGGCTAATGCAATGTGTCTTAAACGCCTGTGCATTTTTAAATGCAACTTTACACTTGTCGACTGTCTAAGTGTTGTCTAGTTAGCTAGTTTGCTAGCATAAGCAGCTAGCTAGTAACTCCTACTACTACGGTAGTGTCAGTTCACCTCTGCGGGAATGGGGAGGGTTTCAGCGGCAGCACGGATGTCCAGAATAGAGTCCGATTGTTTCTCTGTTAGGGGAGCCATTGCATCTGTCCGCCGATCCCACTGTGACAGTTTCTCACGCATTTCTTTATCTGTCAGCTCCAAGAGAGAGTGGTCGGTAAACGCCATCATCCTCAGCAACGTCCAACGTCAGCAGGAGACTAGTTCCTGTTCCGGAAATGGGCGGTGCTCGCAAAACAGGGGCGGACTCTAAATACAGCAGCCAATAATAGGAATGTTTTGGTGGAACAGATGCTTACTCCATTGGTTGAAATATTGAAACGTGTAAAATCTTTTAACACTGAAAAGGTAAAGATATTTTCATGTGTCAAGTTATCAGAGAGAACTTTCCTAAGGATGGCACGTCAGTCGAGGGTCCCTCTAATGTTTTAGAATAGTATATATTTTATGGTCTCACTAAACAACATCAGGCGAGAGACTTTTCCTTGTGAAGGTAATTTCCTAAAAATGTACACAATCTAAAATCTATATATTTGAAATGGCTGTGTTTTTACATACAATTTCTGAAGAAAAAAATATATAACAATGATACAATGTGGTGAAAATAAAATGTTGCGATTTCTTTAAAAACTTAATTTTGTTGATATGATTGTTGAGTGTGAATAACTAACAAAACAGTGTTTGACATCTGGAGGTCAGGGGGGTATTGCACAAAACCAAGATAAGGGATTAAGCCGGGATATTCAAGTTATCCTGGATAAACTTAGTCTTCAGTTGGTTGCACAAAAGCTGCTAGAAGTAAACCCGGCCAAGTAACCATGGCGATTTATTCTTTGCAGCTAGCCTGCTCCAGAGCAGGCTAACAGCCAGGCTAAGATAAATCCCGGAGCCTTGT